>BSBK01002181.1:0-222500 GCA_027943335.1 Chamaecyparis obtusa | reverse complement strand
ATTTAAATATTTGTTGATTTATTAATTTAGTTTATAAGAGAGCCTCTTTAATGGGTGTATCCCTTTAATTAAATCACCCAGTTGCATTTAATTGATTCACTAATTTAAAATACAACCTCTTTATCAATTCAATGTCGTCAAATCTCTATAAGGACCCCTTAATTATGAATGTGTCTCATTTATTATTTAAATCATTTACCTTATCTTGCATACATAGGCCCTATTTCAAATTGGGTGGCCTTTTTGTATTTATCTCAAATCCAAACCCGATTTCACAAGCATTTTTTTAGAATTTCCATTTTTAAGTGACTCTTGATTTAATTTTCAGCCTTTTTTTCTTGGAACAAAATTACCGACAAGGCATGGGGCAAAATATGTTGCCCCTACCTCAAGAGATGCCTTGTTCCACTTAAATGTGGCCCAAAATTAACTTGGAGAAAGCTCTTTGTTTTTTAGTGGGATATTCAAATCTCCATCGACCCTCTTCTAGTTTTGAGCCCCAAAATAGATTGGAAAGGTATAAAAGCATGCTACCTCCCTCATTTTAGAATCCATCCATCCATTATCAAGAATTCACGATCAATCCATGCAATTAAGTCTTCATTCAAGATCAAACATTCAAGGAGCAAATCTTCATTGTGCCAAGCTACAACAATCATTATGCAAGCATGTCTTTTGTGATGTCCTTTTAGGTCTTGGTGGAGTCATGTTATCGCATCCACAATTGTGATATTATTTCAAGCACAATTGCATAATTTAAGGTTTAAAACATCTTATTATCCTATTCAAGCCTCTACTACTAACAATACGCTTCCTTATTTCAAACATTTCAATTCATTTCAAGGTTAATTCCTATACAAGGGTTTAAGTAAGGAAAACCCCTTTCTCCAAATAATTTTCCCATTTTTTGTATGCAAATGATAGCTGACAAATCTTTAAGATCAACTACAAGCATATATGTCAATAGGTTACAAGTGACAAAAGTTTCATCAAAATTTACTAGGACTAGGGCACCTCCCAAAGCCTCTAGCGAGCTAGGTCACCCCGTACCCTCTAGGATGCCTTGTTCCTCCCATTTCATATTGAAATTTGAATCACATGTTAGTCTCTACTTTGAATTTCCAGGTCTTGTGTTAGAGTTAGGTTTATGATATGGGATTTTCCTGTAGGCACAATTTAATCCATTTGGCCCTATATCTTGCATTTTTTACTTTCTCTTTTACATAACCAAACTTCAACTTAAACAAAAGGAAACCCAATTTCATCCACTCAATGTTTATGCCTCCTTAATCCTAGTGGATCATATTCCTTCCAATGTGTGAAATAAAATTAAGTGTGAGATTCCTAGTTTGATTATCCATCCTAGTGATTGCCCCTTGCACCTATTTTATTTCCTCACATTTTGGCATTTCTATTCTAATTTAGTGTTTATATTTGATTTTCATTCCTAGATCTGATTTAGGTTTTTTTTTTCATGATAGAATTTACTAATTAGATTGGTGTGTTATCTCTCATGTCATTACATTTCTTCTTCCTTCCATTTATCAATCACATTAAGTAGATAATATCTTCCTGTATTTCATGTTTCTTGCATTCCTTCATGGTGCTCTTGCATATGGAATATTGAGAATTTAAATAATTATTCCCTCTTGTAAACTATTTTTAAGACTCTCATCCATGTTTCATGTTCTTATATGATCAATTTTTTAATTAAATGCATGGAATATGTTGAGTTCATAAAACTCTTTATAGAAAATGATACATCCAAAGATGACATTTCCATGAAAAACCTTAGTACTTCTCCTAGGTTTTCTTTTTCTAATGAGGATAGAGATCATGTACTCCTAAAAATACCACATTAGAGATTCCTATATCATCTCCTTTAAATCTACATTAATGCAAGAGCTTAAGAATGCTAGTTTATACACTTCTTTAGATCCTCTTCCTTCTTGTAGAGATTCTTCTCTTTATCAAAGTATTTTCAATAATCCTGATGTGATGCATTTCCTTCATGATTTATCTCCTAAGATCACATTAAGTAAGAATGAAAATCTTGATAAACCTTCTTCATTTTCCCAACCTAAAAAGAATGTGACTAAAGTCGATAATTTCTTCATCTCCCTAAAGATATCACTCCTACTACTACACATTTCTACAAACCTCAAAATGAAAGTGCTTCTCCTTCTCAACTAAAGACCAATTATAATGTAGGTTATGACATTACTTCTCAGCAAGGACATACTGGACAAGGTATTGGAATTATCAAAAAAGGTATAGAGGTCCCTATAGATACCCCTACACAAGTCGTGCTATAAATGGTATAGGATTTATAACTCAATCCAACACTTTTCCTTCTTCTTCAAACCCCATTGATCCTTCTTTCTCAAACCACAATCTCCTTGTTTACAAATTCTTTTTCCAACCCCATCACATCATAACACTCATTTAGATGATTGTTTGACCTTTGTTAAGAGAATATTAAATAGACACTCAAGTATGATACTAAAGTTTGATTTCCTTTCTGTCATTTTCCCAAAAAGAAAATATCTCATAATGATGATTTTAATTATCTTTTTCATCATAGAAATAACATTCTCTTGTTGATTGTATTGAATTAGATAAATTTTTCAATATTTAGTCGATATATTTCTTATTTGTTTAACATTCAATCTTATACTTTTTCTTGATATCAAAAATATCGTGCACTATAATTCCCTCTTCCTATTGTGTTTCTCTATGCCATGCAATATTAATTGTTTTGAACTTTCCCTCTTCATGACCGACATAATAGGTCCCTTCTCATTGTCTTTCCACTTGGGAACAATTGGATCTCTCTTCATTTTCCTATCTTTCCTAAGGACCCATTTTCCCTTTGTTGATACATGTCTTTTAAAACATGATGTCCTTTCTTGCACAAAATTGCTTGTTTAAGGATTTTCTACTTGTTGGTAACATTTTCCATTCTTTAAAGAGAATTTCTATTGTAAAGGACTTCTTACCTAGGGTGCATAATGTGTTTTCCTTTGCCACATATTTCATGACATAGAAATAGGGAGGATGTGTATGTTTCTTCTTGTCTTCGTGCTCAAGAGTTAAGTTTTCTCTCTTCAACTATTTATCTTTTCAAAGGATCCATTATCTCTTTGATGGATTATATATTTTATATTATAATGCCCTTCCTTGCATGAAATTTCTTGTTTTACACGAGGATCTTTCTCTTTTTTAGGAAATTTACATCCTTGTCTATAATGTCTTCCTTGCTTGGAAGTGTGCATCTTTCAATAAAAGATCTATCACTTAGGGTATAATGAGTTATCCTTTCCATTTCCTTCACCCTTGGGGGAAAGGTTTATTTTTTTAATCTCTTATCTAATGATTCACTTCCATTAGTTGAGTGGTATTTACATTTAACATGTGACATCTTTTCTTTCATGGAATTATTTTTTCAATGGAAGATTATCTCTTATAAAAAAGGTGTGTATCCTTGATCATAACCTCTTCCTTATTCACAATTACATGTCCACTATAAACAAATTACCTTACTAAGGGGATTCAAGTGTTTCATCCTTCATCAATAACCCTTTTTACCTAGTGTACCATCCTAAAAAGTTAGCACCCATAATTGGATGTTTAGTTAGGCCCCACTTTGGCAATTTCAAGATTTTATGTCTGTTATACTTGATCCAGCTACCTATCTTCCCCTGAGCTAGAATCTATCCTATCTTCATAGCTCCCCAATTAAATTTTAGTTCTTTTTTCTAGGTACATAACACCCAAGGCTTTATGTTCCTAGGAAAAAAATGCCCATGACATTTTGTTCCCCAAGGTTTGCACCCAAATTTGTATCGAGACACCATTTTGGAGTTTCGATGGGAAATTAGATCTTGTATTCAGTCTGGCTTAATTTTGAATCTTTAAATATGTGAAAGGTATATAAACACCATATCTTTCCTCATTTTGGTTTAAGGATTTCAGGATCTGTAAGCTATAAGAAAATTTGCAAGAGCATTCAAGCATTCAAGTCCAAGATCTAGAATCTCTGCAAGAATTTAAGGCATTTTGAAGGAGATCTTATCCATTGAAAAAATATTCTCTCTCTTGATGGCCAAGTATAATATTTCTCAAGAAAGCAAGAATATCCTTTTTTCCATCTACAATCATTCTTCCTCCATTGTAAGATTTTAATCAACCATAACAACATCAAAGATCTAGGAGTGGCATTCATAGATCGATGCATTTGTGAAGGAATCCTTGATTTATTTCTATATTTCAAGGTCAAAAAATACAATTCAAGAAACATACAATCATCTTCATGAATATGTGTGATCTTAATATCTATTCATGAAGGTATTTACAAGGTAGATCTAATATTACCTTTACATTTACTTTCCTTTATGTAATTTCACCTTATTTTCAAATCTGATTCCTAAATAGGGGTTTGACCAAGGAAAACCCCTTTCAACAACCTTTTTCCCCATTTTTATATGTGTAGGAACATGTGACAAAACTATTGAAACTATTCTAGGAAATCCAAGATCTACGAGAGTAACTATTAAAGTTTTGGGAAAAATCCCTAGGAACAAAATACCTCGGGCTTCTTGTTTCTAGGAAAAAAAACACCCAAGGCATTTTGTACCTAGAAAATCATCTTCAGATTCAAATCCTTGGTACAATTTCTAGGTTCCCATGTTAGGTCACTACAACTTTCTATCTATTTTCCTCCAGTCAGTCTTTTCTAAAATTGTTTATATCTACTTATTTAGTCATGTATCTTCCATGACTAGGTCATTTTATCCATTTCATTCTTAATCATATCAGAAAAGGAAATTCTTTGTCCTATGTAGCATTTGAAGCTAACTTTGAACCTAGTGGGACATCTTCCTTCTAATTTGTACATTAAGAAAAGGTGGAAAATCCCTTATCCCCCCTAAAAGAATTCTTTTCTTTATGTACACCTAACAATAGGGGGAAAATGTGAATTATTGTTCTCCTTCCCCTCTCTTTTTCAAAGATGATAATTTTGTTCAAGAACTATTCCTGGAGGAAGATGTCCTAAACAAAGATCTCTTCCTCCTTGCAATCCCTTTACACTCGTTGCAAGATATCTTTTTATACATTTGTCTCTCCCTTGTCCTCTAAAGAGTCCTCACTCTTTGGATAAGGTTGTATGTACATTGTTACCTAAAGAATATCTCCTTGGTGTTGAAGGCGGGTATCCTTCTTGTTCTTTTCCTTAAGAATTCATCATACCTCTATGTTGTCATCTTAAGGAGGGGGCATATATGCAACCTCCTCATGTATTATATAGTAGGTTCCCAAGGAGACATTTATTTCCTTGTGGAAATCCTCTTTTACGCCCCTCCATATTATTATTTAACAAATTCATAAATCCTCTTTTACACACTTGCATATTATTATTTAATGGATTCCTAAATCATATTTTTTCCCTTGTCTATTATTATTTAATGGATTCCTAAATCCTCTTTTATGACTTTTTGTAATATTAAATTAAATGGATTCCTAAATCCTCTTTTACACCCTTGCATATTATTCAATGGATTCCTAGGGAGATGATGATTTCCTTGGGGTAATCCTTTTGCATTATTTTAGTATGATTTCTTGGGATAAAATCCTTTCCTAGGTTATCCTTGGATGGCTTGATTAGGATAACACAACTTTCTAGACCATCAATGACATATTTGTAGTAGTGAAACTAGCAATGAACTATTCCCCTCTCTTGGGAGTAGCGAAACTAGCATAACACAACTGTTAATATGATTTAGAACAACAGAGAGGGGGGGGTGAATTAGTTTTTCTTAGGTCTTGATATATAAAAAAATCTCAAAAACTTATACTTAAATCATATCCAAAACCAAAACAAACTCGATCATCACTGATTCAATAATAGAAACATCTAACAATGCAGTCCACTACCCAGCTATAACTTAACTTGCAAAACATAGTAATGTTCAAATCTAAACATACACACAAGTATAAACACCAAGATTTATAGTGGAAACCCAATTTGGGAAAAACCACTTGGTAACATGCTACTATTATTTTCACTCTTCTAAAGTGAGCTCGGTAAAAAGCCAACCCTGTCAAAGGTTACAATACACACTGTCAAATGTGACCCGGTTAAGGATTTCAATCACCCTATTAAAAGTGAGCCTAGTCATAGGACTTGCATACACTCCATTAGAATGCAAACTTGTTCAAAGGATTTAACATATGACTATTAGGTCAACCTCTGTTAAAAGGATTTTGACTATTACAATGGTTAGAAAGTAGCAACAATATTATCTGAAAAATATACAACTCACTTTGCAAATATCAGATCCAATTCCATACACTAATGCTGGTTTACTGACTTTGAAACTTTTCCATTTCCATCTTTGATCTACTCAGAACTTTTCTTCAAGCAATCACCAACATTCTCCTTCAACCTTTTTTGCTTATTCAGTCAATAAAACTTTTCTCTTCCAGCATTCTCTATTCATCATGTGCATACATATCACAATGTTTAGGTTCCCTTATATTTTCCTCAATTAGGTTAACTCATCTTTTGTCACTCAATCTCAATCGTAGATCTTAGGGTTAGGTCAAATTCATTGAATCTACCTACTTCATGTTCTTTGGCTCCTTTTCTAGAATCATCTCAAATCTCTTAAAGATTTACAATAAAAAATTTTACAATGCATTTAATGCTTCCAAACAATCAATAAATAAAGTCAACACATTTTACATAATCCAAGAATTCAACAATGTCGGCTCCAAAATTAAATTCTCTTCAAATATAAAATTGTTGATGCTCGGTCAATACTATGATTGTTCACTCGATCTTCATGTAGAACGCTCAGTCATTACTAAAACTGTTTCCTTGGCTTGCACTGTCTTCCTCGGCAATTTACTGATGCTCGGTCAACACTATAATGTTTCTCGGCATATACTAACTCGGTCGATACTAACATCACTCGGCTTAAACATGATTTTTCCATTCTTTGCTCAATTAAGCCTACTAGTTTAGTCTTCAGTCTTACTAAGATAAACAATACATTATCTCATCATAGTGCAACATAGTCAAGTACACTTTGTAGTATCAAGATAACTCAACCTTTCCCTAGGTGCTATTGTTACCAACCTTGCTTAGCCCCTTAGCAACACTCAAATAGATATAGTACTTTCCTAAGTAGCAACAGTCTTACCAATTAAGGTTTGACATCAATGACGATACAACAATTGTTTCAATTCAGTTTCCAACAATCTCCCTCTTTGGCATTGATGGCAACACCATATGATATCACCTGAATAACACATGGATTACCAACCAATCCAACATCTTATCTATTCATCAGAAACTTTTTTATAATATCCTTAGCTTCATTCTGATTCAGAATCCTATAAGCCTCACTTCTGCGACCATCTGATTCTTCATTTCAGTTCATCATCCTTATCTTCAGTTCATCTCCCTCTTTCCTTTTAGTTCCATTAGCTCATCAACTCTTGGTTTTCAGTATCATGTGTTATCATATCCTATGTGTTTTCATATCAGTACATTCTCCCTCTTTGACAAAAATGCCAAAGCAGCAACTAAAACATACATCCATCAGATGTAGATAATATCTATGCACCTCAGTGTTTCTCCCTCTATCATCTTGCTTATGACTGATTCATTATCTTTGCTTCTCTTCACAACTCTAGGCTAGCCCTAAAGTGTGACAATCTTTGTTGTAGCACATTTGATGCAGTGCTCCTAGCTTGTCTAGGCAGCCTCAGTTAGGGGAAGAACCCCTAATTGACTTCTCAAATACTCATGAGCTTCTCTGGGTAAAGCTTTAGTGAATATGTCTGCTAATTGTTCTTTTGTACTCACATATTCCATTCAGACTTCTTTGTCTTGTACTAATTCTCTCAAGTAGTGATACTTGATTGCAATGTGTTTGGTCTTAGTGTGCATCACTGGATTCTTAGAAATATTGATAGAACTTGTGTTATCATAGAAAATAACAACAGGTTCAATGATTTCTTCTTTCATGCCTATCAATAATTGTTTTATCCATACCAAGTTTGAACAATTTACTGCAGCAACAACATACTCGGCCTTGACAGTAGATTGGGAAATGCAATTTTGTTTCTTTCTTGTCTAGGAGACTAATCTTTGTCCAAGAAAGAAAGCTCCACCACTTGTACTCTTTATGTCATCTACATTTCCTACCCAATTAGCATCTGTATAAACTCAGAGTTCAAATTTGTCATCCTTCTTATAATATAGACCATAGTAAGCAGTTCCTTTCAAGTATCTCATAATTCTTTTCATGGCCATCATATGTGTTTCCTTAGAATTGGTAGAGAATCTTGCCACAATCCCAACAGCTAATGCAATATCCAGTTTGCTATGTACAACATACTACAATTTTCCAATCATGGATCTGTACAAAGTCTGATTCACTTCTGCAGCATCATCATTCTTAGATAACTTTTGTCTAGTAACCATAGGAGTTCCCACTGGTTTAGCATCTTCCATCCCAAAAGTTTTCATTATTTCGTTAACATACTTAGACTATGTAATAAAAATTCCATTCTTCCTCTGATATACTTGTAAACCAACAAAGAATTTGATATCACCAAACATACTCATTTCAAATTCAGTTTGCATTTCTTTTCAAAAACTTTTACATAATGCATCTTGTCCACCAAAAATAATGTCATCAACAATTTTTTTTGCCAACAGGATACCTTTACCTTCTTCATCCTTCATGTACAAATTGCTTGTGTCATTTGTTCTTGAAAATCCAATCTGTATCAAGTAGTTGTGCAACCTCTCATACCATGCTCTAGGTGCTTGCTTCAATCCATACAATGCTTTGTTCAGTTTTCACACCATGTGTCTTCTGTTTGGATCAATAAAACCTTCTGGTTGTTCTATGTAAACTTCTTCTTCTAGTATACCATTCAAAAATGCAGACTTGACATCCATTTGATATACCTTGAAATCTTTATAAGCAGCATATGCAAGCAGAGTTCTTACTCCTTCCAATCTAGCTACAGGGGCAAATGTCTCCCCATAATCTATTCCTTCTTCTTGTGTGTAGCCTTTGCATAACAGCCTAGCTTTGTTCCTAGTGATTTCACCATTTTCATTCATCTTATTCTGAAACACCCATTTTGTTCCTATAACATTCTTTTTTTTAGGTCTCAACACCAGAGTCCAAGTATCATTCTTCTCAATCTAGTCAATTTCTTCATTCATTTCTTGTATCCAGTCTTCATTCTCCAATGCTTCTCTAGTTGTCTTCGGTTCAAATTCACATAGTAGACATGTTGGATCCTTAGTCTTACTTCTGGTCTGGATTCCAATATCTTTGTCTCCAATTATCTGTTCAGGCTTATGATGTCTTCTCACATATTTTTCCAAAATAGGTTCAGCTGTTCTCTCCTCTATTTCATCATGTTCCTCAATAAGATTGTCAGATTCAACTTCAGAATGCTCGGCAACCTCTTCCTGATACTCAATAGCATTTTCTTGTAGCTTGGCATGTCCTTGTTCTCTCTTGGCCCTATTTTCCTGACGCTCAGTAGCTTCTTTCTGTCGCTCGGCATTGCTTACCTGAGACTCGGCATCAGGTGCAAGTCTGTTACTTGCCTCTTCTTCTTCTTCAATGTCTACAAAATATCGATAATATTCTGGTTCTCTTTTACTGTCAGCTTCATTTCTTTTTGCATACTCATCAATTTTGACATTCACACTTTCCACAATTTTGTTAGTGTTAGAGTTCAAACACTTATAAGCTTTACTTTTTGTGGAGTACCCTAGGAATATGCCTTCATCACTCTTAGCATCAAACTTTCCATTCCTAGTGTCTTTTAATATATAGCACTTACTTCCAAATATTCTAAAGTATTTCACACTTGGTGCATGTCCATGCCATAATTCATAAGGTGTCAGATTTGTACCTTTCTTAACATGTACTTGATTAAGAGTGTAGACAGCAGTTCTTATAGCTTCTTTCCAATATTTATGTGCCACATTCTTTTCAATCATCAATGTCCTTGCACAATTCAAGATAGATCTGTTTCTCCTTTCTGCTATACCATTTTGTGGAGGTGTTCTAGGTCCAGACATCTATCTTTTAATTCCTCTATCATTGCAAAATAGATTAAATTCATTTGATGTAAATTCTCCACCTTGGTCAGATCTAAGACATTTCAGCTTCCTATCTATCTCCTTTTCAACCTTAGCCAAATATCACTTAAAATATTGAAAAGCTTCAGATTTTTCTTTTAGAAACATCACATGCATCATCCTAGTATGATCATCAACAAATAAGATAAAGTATCTAGCACCATAGTAACTTTGTACACCCATAGGTCCACAAAGGTTAGTATGAACCAAATCTAAAATGTTTTTAGAAGTAAAGGATTTTCTCTTGAAACTTGACTTTGTCATTTTTCCTAACTGGCATTCCTTGCACATCACATTCTCAAGTTTCTTCAATCTAGGTAGACCTCTTACCTTTTCTTCTTACTTATCTCTACCAGATTGTCAAAATTAACATGACACAGCCTTTTATGCCATAACCAAATATCATCAAGTTGTGCAATCAAACATGTTTCTTCAAATAGGTCAAGATAGAACAAATTACCTCTAGTCTGATCTACACTTCCAATCAGTTCTCCAGAAGCATTAAATATTTTAGCTTGCTTGTGATGAAATTCCACTCGGTAACCAATTTTGTTAAGCTGAGCAACACTTAACAAATTTTAATTAAGACCTTCAACCCAATATGCATTTTCACAAGATATCTTATCAATTAGTTTAATCAAACCTTTTCCTCTAACAAGACATGGTGCATCATTAACAAATTTTACACTTTTACCTCTGTAATGATGTAAGGTCTCAAACTTATTTTTGTCACCAGTCATGTGATGTGGACATCCACTATCAATAATCCATTTATCATTCTTGTTCACATAGGATATCAATGTAGTTTTCTCATCCTCATCAGATTCATCTTTCATTGCCACATAAACTACCTCAATTTCAAAATCATCACTATCAGTGTCAGTCTCTTTTTTAGCAATGTAACAAGATTTCTTACCTTTTCCCTTGTAGTCTCTATTCCATCAGTAGCTTCTATCATATTTTTTATCTTTGTGTTTTCTTTTCCTTTCATCGTTGTTATCCTTCCTGTCAGGACATCTAGCAGCTATATGACCAACTTTATTACATGCAAAACATATGATAGGGAGTTTACCTTTATACTTTCATTTTCCCCTTCTAAGTCTTCTAGCCATAAGAGCTTCTAGATCTTCTAGGTCTTCATCAAAAGTGTCATTGTCACTTTCACTATCACTTTCACTTTCACTTTCACTGATGCATCTTTCTTTTTCTTTCTTTAGCTTGTTCAGAACTAGCTGTGACTTAAAAGAAGATTCAACATTTCCAATGCTTCCAATAGTGAAATTATCATAATTAGAGAGTTCAAAAGCAATCAGCTTACCAACCAAACTTTCCAAAGTAAGCACATTAGCAGAGTTACATCTAGATTCCTGAATAGTTGAGATCTTAATAGCATATATAGGACGCAGGGTTCTTAATACTTTCCCAATTATAGTTTCATCATCAATAGTCCCATTAGCTCCTCTAATAGGATTTACAACTTCTTTTATTCTACTACAATATTGTGCAATGTTTTCACCTTCTTGCATTCTCATTTCATCAAACTTACCTCTAAGACTCTCGGCCTTTGCTTTCAACACATTTAAGTCACCACCATAGATCCTTGCAAGAGTGTCTCACATATCCTTAGTAGTTGTGCAGTGCTTAATGTCCTCAAATTCTGGATAGCTTAGGGCAGATGCAATTTCCAGCATTGTTAGAAATAGGGAATACTGAGAGGGGGGGTGAATCAGCATTCTACAAACTTTCTCTTTTGCCCAATTATGGATATAACAGATTATCTTTATACATGCATAACATAAGAAGCTAAACAATATGCATAGCAATATAAATAAAGAACTCATAACACATGATATGTTCTCGAGGAAACCCTAGCCAAGGGAAAACCCTGGTGGGGATGGTACCCACAAAGATCCACTAATCAAAAGTATCCTATTAAGGATGTTGACCCTGTTAGGAGTCTATTACAAGCATATAGTGTATCAGTCCTGATTAAGGGACTATAGGCCTTGTTAGAAGCCTCAACCCTGTTAGGAGTTGTTAATACAAAATCTGATTACCAAATAAGCCCACTGCCCAAACAAGTAATGTACAATGTATACTTATTACAAAAATGGATTAAGGTATATAACCTTATGCTACTTGCATCAATATCTTTTCCCTGCTCTTACATTCACATCATATCATTACAATATTTCCACATCTCTTCTTACAATTACAATTACATATATACAAGTTATTAAAGATAATAACTTTACATGGTCGGCTTCCATATATCTTTATCCAAGAGTTAACATCTAGGATTTCATCCCTTTATATTGTTAAGTCATTATTTTGATAAACAAAATAATCCCTTAACTCTTTACCAATTCTACCTTCATATTTTATCCTGTCAACTTAACACTGTCTTCGGTAAAACTGTCATAACTAATTTCGTACATGTTGTACTAACTTGCACTCTAACATGCATCATCACTAGTCATCATAGATTCTATGTTCAAGTTCACAAGCACTGAACTTACTCTAGTTAATGTCGCAAACACAAACTATATCCTAGTGCACTGGTGAAAACATTGTTTTACACTTAGACAAATTGCAATGCGCTCTGCTATACTTGCTCTCTGACCTGTGTGATCTTCATGTGGATCATATGTTTCCATAATAACAACATCTATGTACTCACTTCAGCCAAATTTCCAACAATCTACCCCTTTGTCATTGGTGGCAACATATGAGAAAATTAGCTAAGTGTACAAGTAAAAATCTCAAAATTGTATCAAAATTGTATCAAAATTGTGGCCATAGTATAGAATATGTATATTATCCTTATAACTCCTCAAAATATAAACTCTAATACAATGCTCCCCCTAAGATTATCAATCCTTATCAAATATATCAATTTTCTGCTCTAATATCTCTCCCCCTTTGACAACAATGACAAAATAAGGTAGGGAGGATTACAAAATTGTATCCAAAAAAGATTATACCTTCATTTTCTTATTGCAAAGCTGGTAGGCTTGCAATACAATCTGCAAAATCAACTTTCATAGCTTGTATCTCCTTTTCCCATGAATTCTTGATGGAATCTGCCACATTGAGTAATGTGCTCAGTCCATAAGTTGCTATTTGACAAGTTTGGAGGTTGTCAAATTTGAATTTCAGAAAGGATGTCTTAGTTGTAAGACATTCTTCTAACTGCTCTTCAATGATACTCAACTTCATAGAGATGTGTTCTCTTAAAAGAGTGAGTCTCCTCATTTTTATATTCCTCTCATCTTGCAATATTCTTATTTCATCATAAAGCTTCCAAATTTTCTTTTTAGCATCACATACCTTCACATTAGGTCTAGAAAGAAGATTACATTCATTATGAATCTTAGCTTCCTTCAAATTGATCTTCTGTTCTTCTTCTGCTGTCAAAATCTTTGGTTTTGTACACTATATGTACAATGATTTTCCTGTCTCCAAATGTTTCCCCAGGTTCTTGATACAAATATCAAGACTGCTAATATCATTCCTGATATTCTGACTTATGTTCAAAAGCATTCCAGCTTCATAAGCTGCTTGAGCTCTCACTTTTGCAATATCAGATAGGTTAGTGAATTCATTGTCAAAAGTGCTCATTACCTTCTTAGCTTTCTCCAAAGGATCTACCTCTATGATTTGTGTAGTTACAATGCTTTGTAACTTCTCAGTAAGGTCCTTCAAACTCCCTTCAAGATTCTTCACTTTCTTGTTCTTGCCAATGATTTTATTCAAAGAAGTGAGCAGTTCCAACTGATCATCATCATCAACTTCCTTTCGTAAATCTTCAAACAAAGATCCAATTTATTTCTTCTTTCCAGTCTCAGGAGTAAGACTGATGTCTTCTATGGTAGGAATAGGGGCTTGAATCTCAATCTCCTTAGGTTCTTCACTGATAGATTGATTCTGATCTGCTTCTTCAGTTCTATCCAGTTCATCAAGAGTTGAATTATCAACAATGTTTGCTAAGTTCTTGAATACATTGTCATCAGTATCCAAGGTGACCTTAGTACCTTCTATATTCATAGTTTCATCTTCAATGTTAATAGCTGAAGGAGAAGGAATATCCTCTTGTTCAGCTTCAACTACTTTCTCAGTTGCAACCGATGGCTCTCCAACATTTTTTGCCATGACCTTGATTATTGCCTGCTCTGTATCTGAATTAACTTCTTCATATCTGCCTCCCATAATCAAAATGGTTCTCCTTTTGGTTCTCAAATGGGTGCTTAAGGCCTTCAATATCTACTTCAAGTGTTCATCATCTCTCACTTCACAAAGCTTCTTCACAAGATTCTTTCTGATATTAGTGTCTTCTTCAGTTGCTCTCTGCTTTCTATTTAGCAGTTTGGTGTACAACTCATTAGGTATTTGAACTTGAATAAATCAAATTTCTTGTCTACCAAAATCATATGCTTCACAATAGCATTCTCCAAGTTAAGTCTGTATGAATAATCATAAAGACTGTAGTACTTGTTCATTCTGGTAAAGTCTCCATTTTCAATAATCTACTCATTAAGCTTTTCAACTTTAGGTTTCCAAGCTTTCTTCTAACTGTAGTGTCATCACCTTTTACTTCTATAATTACTCTTGGTACTAGTTGAACTATAGTCTTTTGTCTCTTTCCTAGTCCAGTAGCAATTTCTTTCATTCTCTTGCTAGCTGTGAAGGAAGTGGATCTAGTTGTTACTTGTATCTTTTCTAGTTCCTCTACTTTCACCTTGACTTGTGTAGGTTCTTGTTGTGCTGCACTAGATGACAAGGGTGGTACAATCAAGACTTATTTCTATCCAACATCCTTGATTGTTGTTGCTGTCTATTTTGCTATTAAGAATTCTTGTTCTGACATTCCTGTATCTTTCAGCATTCTCTTGATAGTGATGTCAACTCTCTTCTTAGATTGCTTCTCTTCAATTATAGCTTTTGTCAAGTTGAAGTTCTCTTCAAAAGTTCCAAATCTGCTGCACTGAGTGTCCAATTTACTTTTAAGTAATCTACCAACATATTCTTCTATTTTAGCCTCAGATATCTCATAGCCAAGAGGGTCTATGAACTCAATTCTAGGTTCCACTACTTCAATATAGGTAAATTCAGTGTCAACCATAAAACATATATCATTCTTATACTTCTTCACAAGTGACTATGGAATTCTTGATCTGCTAGTTACCATGTTCTGAAATGTCTTCACTACTAACATAGCACTCTCATTTACTTTGTCAATAACATGTCTCAAATAAACTTTATTTATCCTTTCCATAGCAGTTTGTCCATCATTCCAATCATGTGCAATGGTGTATGGAAATCTTCTCAATGAGTGGAAAAACATGTATGTGATTAAGGATGAAAATCTAAATTGTGCATACTTAGATTTCTTAATCTTCTCCAAGTTTTCAAACAATTGAATTCTCAGAATTTCACACATATCAATTGGTACTTTGTCAACACACATTAAATAGGCAATATGCACCATTCTAGCTGCCATATCATCTTCTCTAGAATTTGCACAGAACTTAGTTGTTAGGTACTTGCATAAATATCTAACATCATGTTGTTTGATCTTGCTAATCACAATTCCTTTGCCATTGTAGGATGAACCTGTGTTGTCTATGACTATTTTTCTCATATTTTTCTCATTTAAAGGAATAGCACCAACTTTAGATAGACTTGTGACTTCATGAATCAAGTCATCTATAATGTCTATTACTCTATCCTCTAGCCAAAAATTTCCATTGTGAATTCTGCTCAGAATAATCTTAGTGCATTCTTCATTGTCAAATTCATACTTCAAAGCATACTGAACAATCTCATTATCTTTCAAATGTTCATATCCTTGTTTTAATGACATATCATAATTGTAAATGTTCATATGTTCATTGGTAAAATCACTATCACTGAAAGTTTCTAACTTGCATCCAAGATAACTTCTCACATTTTCTAAATGCAAAACTCCATCTGGTACGAATGATAGTGCTAACCTAGGATCATCTTCTTCCAAGGGTTCTACTAGTTCCTTCTTCATTCTAGGTCTATTCTTATCTCTGATATTGTGAATTAAGGATACATCCATGACTATTTCAAGTTCCTTATACCGATTCAAAGATTTGTCTAGATAAATACCTCAAGTTTGCGATTTTAGGGCTTTCGTAGATTTGGCACTCAAATCTTTCACCAAATCACTGCAAAATGCTTCCAATCTCTGTTCTTTTCTCTCCTAAACACTTCAATTTGCTTTGATAATCAAATAACATTGATCATAACCTTTTATTACTTCAATCTCACTTAGATCTAACATCGCATTCAATTCTTTTATCGCTTCTTTCTAAAAAGTTATTTCTGCTATCCTGCAAAACTTAAAACTTCTTGCAATCTCGCAAAACATAATATTTTCTTTTTCGCTCTTAACCATAGCATTAGTACATCATAAACCACCTTATATTAACTACACAAGACTTAATTCATCGAAAATCTACTTCTACACTAATTCTAAGTTCCTAATCTACTGTAATTATCATAAATTAAGTGCTTACAAATAGGTCAAGTAAGGATTCATTCTTACCACTTGATACTTCACCTTTTTGATTACCTTCAATGTTGAATATGTCTCCTTGATCTATGCTTTTAACAAACTTCAATTCATCTGCATTACTACAGCAACCTTTCTGTTTGTTACCTGCATCTTCATTACTTCTTGCATGATTTCTAGGGTTAGGGTTAGGATGAAAAACTCCATTGTTCATTCTGAAAAACCTTGCTATATGTCCAATCTTGTTACATATCTGACAAATAATTCCATTGTTCCCATATCTTGGTCCTTGCTGATTGATTTGTGATCTGCAGTTTCTAGCAATGTGTCCAATCTTGTTGCATCTATAACATACTACTTCATTCCTTCTGTTCATATCTTCAGTAGGTCTTTTATCTTCATTGTTAGTATTTCTAAACATTCTACTACCATAATTATTCTCAATAACTTTAGGTCTTCTACATTCAATAGCTCTATGTCCAAAACCATGACAATGATTAACAATAACCATTGAGAGGTTTAAATTGTTTACCTGTGCAATCTCTCTTCATGTGACCAATAGTATTACAACCAAAACATCCACCTTTTAATTCTCTTTTCATACCTTTGGGTGATTCTTCTTGGTTCGTTGGTTCTTCTTCTTTAGGTGTGTCATCAAATTTGTTGATCTCATCTGACTTCTTCTTATCTATGCTTTCAGATTCTTTCAAATTTGGTTCCTTGCTTTCATCATTCATTCTGAATATATTAAATCCAAGTCCAGTCTTATCATAGGATGGTTTTCCATAAGATACTTGTTCATCGATCTTCTCATTATTTGAATATAGCCTTTCAAGTTGTTGTTCGGATTGAGTCAATTCACCTTTCACAATCTTATTGTATTTCTCAAGTTCTGCATGCTGCAAGTTTACTTTCTCAAAATCAGATGTTACTTTGTCAAGTTTAGAATTTAATTCTTCATTCTCAATCTTCAACCTTTCAATCTTAGATCTCATATTTGCTTCATTTTTGTCATTTCCATCTTTCAAACTAAGCTTTAGATTTGCTATCTTCAATTCATGCTTAAGAATCACATTTTCTTTTTCTAAATTGTCATCACAATCTTTAATAAGAATTTCAGATTCCTTTTTAGATTTTAGATCTTCTACCTTGTTTTTCAATTTCTCAATAAGGTTCTTTGCATCATCATATTTCCTTTTTAGAGTGTTTCTTTCATCAGTAAGCATGTCAATCTATTCAAGAGCTTCTTCAAGATTTTTCTGTAGTTGATCCATATCCATAGAGATCTTACTCAAGCTGCTAGGATTTCCTTGAATGATTCTTCTCCGAATAACTAAGCTCTGATACCAATTGTTAGAAATAGGGAATACTGAGAGGGGGGGGTGAATCAGTATTCTAAAAACTTTCTCTTTTTCCCAATTATGGATATAACAGATTATTTTTATACATGCATAACATAAGAAGCTAAACAATATGCATAGCAATAGAAATAAAGAACTCATAACACATGATATGTTCTCGAGGAAACCCTAGCCAAGGGAAAACCCCGGTGGGGATGGTACCCACAAAGATCCACTAATCAAAAGTATCATGTTAAGGATGTTGACCCTATTAGGAGTCTATTATAAGCATATAGTGTATCAGTCCCGATTAAGGGACTATAGGCCTTGTTAGAAGCCTCAACCCTGTTAGGAGTTGTTAATATAAAATCTGATTACCAGATGAGCCCACTACCCAAAAAATTAATGTACAATGTATACTTATTACAAAAATGGATTAAGGTATATAACCTTATGCTGCTTGCATCAATATCTTTTCGCTGCTCTTACATTCACATCATATCATTACAATATTTCCACATCTCTTCTTACAATTACAATTACATATATACAAATTATTAAAGATAATAACTTTACATGGTCGGCTTCCATATATCTTTATCCAAGAGTTAACATCTAGGATTTCATCCCTTTATATTGTTAAGTCATTATTTTGATAAACAAAATAATCCCTTAACTCTTTATCAATTCTGCCTTCATATTCTATCCTGTCGACTTAACACTGTCTTCAGTAAAACTATCATAACTAATTCCGTACATTTCATACTAACTTGCACTCTGAGATGGGTCATCATTAGTCATCATAGATTCTATGTTCAAGTGTGCAAGCACTAAACTTACTCCATTCAACGTCACAAACAAAAACTATATCCTGGTGCACTGGTGAAAATATTGTTTTACACTTAGATAAATTACAATGTGCTCTGCTATACTTGCTCTCTGACATGTGCGATCTTCATGTGGATCATATGTTTCCATAATGACAACATCTATGTACTCACTTCACCCAAATTGCCAACAATATAGATCCTTGCAAGAGTGTCCCACATATCCTTAGCAATTGTGCAGTCCTTAATGTCCTCAAATTCTGGATAGCTTAGGGCAGATGCAATTTCCAGCATTGCCTGATTATGTTCTTGCTTAGCTCTCATTTCTTTGGTAGTCAAAGGTGTGACAAGTGAGACATAAATGTTCTCAATGGAGTACTTTGCAGAGTCACCAATATTGGCCAGATGTAGCTTCATCAAGCTTTGCTATGCAGGGAAATTTTCCTTGTTCGGCTTCAGTACCTCCTTCTTATACATCCTGATCATTTGCTTCAAGTCCCTTTAAACTTGATTTCTGTCAACACTAATAATAAGCAACTTAGCTTTGATACCAATTGTTAATATGATTTAGAACAACAGAGAGGGGGGGGTGAATCAGTTGTTCTCAGGTCTTGATGTATAAAACAATCTCAAAAACTTATCCTTAAATCAGATCCAAAACTAAAACAAACTCGGTCATCACTGATTCAATAATAGAAACATCTAACAATGCAGTCCACTACCCAACTGTAACTTAACTTGCAAAACATAGTAATGTTTAGATCTGAACATACACACAAGTATAAACACCAAGATTTATAGTGGAAACCCAATTTGGGAAAAACCACTTTGTAACATGCTACTATTATTTTTACTCTTCTAAAGTGAGCTCGGTAAAAATCCAACCCTATCAAAGGTTACAATACACACTGTCAAATGTGACCCAGTTAAAGGATTTCAATCACCCTGTTAAAAGTGAGCCTAGTCATAGGACTTACATACACTCCATTAGAATGCAACCTTGTTCAAAGGATTTAACATATGACTACTAGGTCAACCTCTATTAAAAGGATTTTGACTATTAAAATGGTTAGAAAGTAGCAGCAATATTATCTGAAAAATATACAACTCACTTTGCAAATATCAGATCTGATTCCATACACTAATGCTAGTTTACTGACTTTGAAACTTTTCCATTTCCATCTTTGATCTGCTCAAAACTTTTCTTCAAGCAATCACCACCATTCTCCTTCAGCCTTTTCTTCTTATTCAGTCAATAAAACTTTTCTCTTCCAGCATTCTCTGTTCATCATGTGCATACATATCACAATGTTCAGGTTCCCTTATATTTTCCTCAATTAGGTTAACCCTTCTTTTGCTACTCAATCTCAATCGTAGATCTTAGGGTAAGGTCAAATTCATTGAATCTACCCACTTCATGTTCTTTGGCTCCTTTTCTAGAATCATCTCAAATCTCTTAAAGATTTACAATAAAATGTTTTACAATGCATTTAATGCTTCCAAACAATCAATAAATAAAGTCAACACATTTTACATAATCCAAGAATCCAACAATGTCGGCTCCAAAATTAAATTCTCTTCAAATATAAAATTGTTGATGCTCAGTCAATATTGTGATTGTTCACTCGGTCTTCATGTAGAACGCTCGGTCATTACTAAAACTGTTTCCTCGGCTTGCACTGTCTTCCTCGGCAATTTACTGATGCTCGGTCGACACTATAATTTTTCTCAGCATATACTAACTCGGTCGACACTAACATCACTCAACTTAAATATGATTTTTCCATTCTTTGCTCAGTTAAGCCTACCAGTTTAGTCTTCAGTCTTACTAAGATAAACAATACATTATCTCATCATAGTGCAACATAGTCAAGTACACTTTGTAGTATCAAGATAACTCAACCTTTCCCTAGGTGCTATTATTACCAACCTTGCTTAGCCCCTTAACAACACTCAAATAGATATAGTACTTTCCTAAGTAGCAATAGTCTTACCAATTAAGGTTTGACATCAATGACAATACAACAATTGTTTCAATTCAGTTTCCAACAACAACTTGATAGACTATTTCCTTCTCTTCCTCCTCATTTTCTCATAGATCACACAACATAATTTAGCTTGTTTTCCAATGAAGTTTGTGCCCTTTTCATGGATCACGTAGCATAACAAAATTTTATATCTTGTATAATTCATTACTTTGTTTCTCTTTCTCTTCCTTGATCCCATAGGAATAACACACCTTGCTAGATGGTTGTTCATGGAGTCTTGTCTCATATTTGATGTGTGCTCTTTTTCTTCCTATGATACCACTTGTGGTCTTGTAATATCATTCTAAATATGATACTAGTGGTTGAGACAATTTGTCAATCAAGGTCTTTTCAACTAGTAATTTATTTGGAGCCTTCATTTTTAGTACTAACCCCTTTGTGTTGTGTGTCTTTTGTTTTGGTCTTTGTTTTCCTTTTCCTTTACCTTTATCTTTATCTTTTCTTTTTTTTGTGTTCCCTTGTACATGGTTGTATGATTTAAAATCCTTGGTTTGGGGGTTTATTCCCTTGAACTTAGTGATGTTTTATCTCTTTGCAGTCTTTCCTAGTGATCATCTTTCTTTCTTCATATCACTTTCTTCTACTTTATCATGAGTATGTGTGCAAAGTTATATTCTCACTAAAGTGGGTGCTAAATGTAGCATCATAAATTTTAAGCATCTTGCTAAGGTATACAATTTACACTTATTTAGCACCCATTTTAGTGTGTGCTCATTCCTCCATGCATCATTAAACCTTGTTATGCATTTAATTAACAAATATTTAAATATTTTTCCTTTTACTAATTTAATTTATAAGATTCCCTCTTTAATGGGTGTGACCTTTTAATGAAATCCCCCAATTGTATTTATTTAATTAATTAATTTAAAATGCATCCCCTTTATTAATTCATTGTCATCAAATCTCTATAAGGAAACCTTAATTATGGATGTGTCCTATTTATTATTTCAATCATTTACCTCCTCTTCCACACATAGGCTATATTTAAAATTGGGTGGCCTTTTTGTATTTATTTCAAATCCAAACTCAATTTCATGTGCATTTTTCAGAATTCACACTTCATAAGTGGTTTCTGATTTTTTTCCCTTTTTGCCTAGAGTGGGGTGACCCGCAAGGCATAAGGTGAAATTGGCCCCTCGTACCTCACGAGGTGTCATTTTCCACTTAAATGTGTCCCAAACTTCATTGGAGAAATCTCTTTGGTTTTTAGCAAGATATACAAATCTCCATTGGCCCTCTTCAAATTTTGAGCCTTGAAATGGATTAGAGAGGTATAAAAGCAATGTTATCTCCCTCATTTTGGCATCCACCCATCCATCCATTCATTATCAAGTATCCATGATCAATATATGCAATCAAGTTTCATTAAAGTTGAAGCATTCAAGGAGAAAATCTTCATTGTGTCAACTACAACAATCATTATGCAAGCATATCTTTTATGATGTCCTTTTAGCTCTTGGTGGATTCATGTTATTGCATCAACAATATTGTGATCTCATTTCAAGAATAATTACATCATTCAAGGTATAAAACATCTTATTATCTTATTCAGTGCTCTTCTACTAAAAACACGCTTCCTTATTTCAAGCATTTTAATTCAATTTCAAAGTTAATTCCTATACATGGATTTGACTTAGGTAAACCCCTTTCTCCAAAAAATTTCCCATTTTTTGTGTGTAGGTGACAGGTGGCGAATCTTCAAGATCAACTAAAATTTGAATCACATTAATTAATCTCTACTTTGGATTTCTAGATCTGGTGTTGGAATTGGGTTTATAGTTTGTGATATGTTTATAGGAACAATTTATTCCATTCGACCCTACACCTTTCATATTTTACTTTATTTTTTACATAGTTGACTTTCACTTCAAACAAAATGAAACCATTTTGCATCCACTCAATTCTTGAGCCTCATTTAGCCTAGTGGATCATATTCCTTCCAACATGTGAAAGCAATTTAGGTTTGAGCTTCACAAGTTTTAAATTATCCATCCCAGTGATTTCCCCATGCATGCATTTTCTTTCATCACATAATTATATGCATATTAGGTCATTAAATTGACTCGCAAAACACCTTGAATGTACTTAGAAAATTGAACATTATTTTTTTATGTATAATTTAATTATTTAATTATTTATTTAAATATAAGTTTCACCATCCTAATAAAACTCACCATGGAATAGATAATCCCTAGCAAATCAATGGCCCTTTTAGGGTTAATAAATGAAATCTAGACCTTGGCCCACAAAACTAGGCTAGAAATCCTAGATGTGGCACTTACTTAGAGATTTAGACCGTAGTTTGATCCTTTATTCAGATGTTACACCTTTCACCTAATGACACTCTCCCTCCCTTCTTGGAGGCCAATGGACACCTGCATCCACTTGAACACAAGAATGTAATCAACCAACATCTTATGAACATTGAGCATGTATATAAACATGCATGAAATTATTAAATTTATATTTTCTTAACAAAACATATGTGATTCTTGATTCATGTTCATCTGACCAAGGTCAAATTCACCATTTCCACAATAATGGAACATAACATCACTGAACCACTATTCATCATTGTATTTTAAAATATTGTAAGCATTGCATTAGTAAACCATTGATAATTTGGAAAAGTAAAATAACATAGAAAAAGAGAAATGTAATAGATATTCTATTGTGTATCTTGATTAGGTGATCTTCAACTTTTTTTATGATTTCTTATTCAAACAAGTCAAGGAGCCCACATTTGTGATCTCAATGTAATTGGTTTAAATGTCTTTGTAAGCTAGACATGCTATGATGTAATGACATTCCAATTCTACCATTTTAGAGTACAATAGTAATATCTTTTATCTCCCACCTTTCAATTTCACATCTAAGTTGGTGCAAGCATATAAGAAAATGAATCATGATTTGGAAGATCCCTGTACATTGCTAAAAAAGGATTCTTTTAAACACCTTTGAGGAAGTTCTAGAAATAGGGGACTCTAATGCTAGGATAGAAAACAACCAATCCCTCAATTTAAAAATAAACTAAAAAGAAAAAAGTGACCCACTATGGTTAGAAGAAGAAAATGACCAATTTTGGGAAAGAACTTCATAGAATAGCAAGGGTAATGTTACACAATATGGGGAAGAATTATTGGGCTTATGCACTTTGTACAACATGATCATATGAAATGGTATGAAAGTATGACAAAATTCAAGAAATGTTACTTGTAAATATTACAATGGTTAAAGTGTTATAGATAATGTTATTTTCTCACAAGATTATGCCTCAAGGATAAAGGAGATAGAGATAGGAGAATGCCCAAAGGGATAAAATCATATCACACTCCAACATATTAAAGATGGTTATTCATAATACACATGCATGAGGGGGAATAAATCCATCTCAAACAAAAGAAAGCATATTCACATGGTAGAATCCTCATAACTCAAGAAAAATAAAATATCTTCAAGGGTGCCCTTAAATAATTTATTAGAGAACATGGGAATAACTCAAATTATACAAAACATCATCATGTAAGTAAAGATACATTGTTTCCCTTCATTTACAAGGCATTAGATGGGTGTAAGAGGACTAGACCTAAAAGACATGCAAATGATACTTTCCTGACAAATCCTTGGTTCGATGATAAGTGCATGTTAGCAAAAAGATCCATGTGAGAAGGTGAGATGGGTAAGGAAAGCAAGAAAGAGTATGAAAATTTATAAATGTGTAAAAAAAAATTATATGAACATAAGGATGATCAAGATGATTACCCTTGAAAAAATTATATCAAATTATTTTGGAAAGAGTTGCAAAAAAAGAGAAAACAAATTAAAAATAGTATCATAGGGTCTCAATGGCTTGAATATGCAAAGATGTTATATGAATACATACAAGATAAACATAGACCCCTAATAATCAATGTCACTACTAAAATTTTTACCATTGAAGATGTCAATTAGGGCATATCGAGGTTGGTTGAGGAAAAAGAACAAGATATAAATGGATTGCCTGATATAACACCTAAAATGGTGCATTTATGTCCATGCACCTCATCAATCATAACTTTAAAAATGTCACTCAAGAGGGCTTCCTAGAAAATTAGATAACCAAAAAGTGATGATACAAATAATCCATCGAATTCTAACACCATTATTGGTAACCCCCTCCTTGGGAAATGTTTGGAACCATGCTTGAGCATAGAATTATTAGTTGGGCAGAAAGAGAAGGAAAAAGAGCTAAAGTGTAGTGGTTTTAGACAAAAACATTACATTATTGATTATGGTGTTACTCTTAGGTCCTTGGTTGAAAAAATATGGATAGCCCAAAGGTGGTGCACAGCCTTTTGTTATTTTTTGGACATTAAAAAATCCATTGACATGGTACCAAACACTAAAAATTGGAATAGAATGGAGGAACTAAGAGTTCCAAATGAGCTTAGAGCTACAATGCATATGCTTTATGAGTAGGTCAAGGCTGAAACCAGAACCCCATATGGGATGTCAGCATGTTTTGGCAATGATATTGGTGTCAAACAAGGGTGTCCACTTTCACCAACTTTTTCAGGGCTATACGTTAATAAGGTAGAAGAATGGATAAACAAGGTTAGCAGAGAGGAAGTTCAACTGGCTAATAATGTAATAGAGTTCCTTCTATATATGGATGATCTCATTTTAATTCCTTAAATGACTCATGACCTAAGAGAAACCTTGAAGGTGCTTGAAACTTTTTGTCATGAAGTTGGGATGCAAGTGAACTTTAGCAAAACCAAAGTGATAATCTTATGTTTGAAAAGAAATAAAAAGGCACAAAATAAATTTCTTTTTTAAGACAATCATTTAGAGGTGGTGAATGAGTACATGTATCTTTGGATTGATTTTCACAACACTCAATTGGAAAATGTGTAGAGCAAAAATAATTCAAGGATATAGATCACAAAATTTACTACAAATAGATGTACAAATGTGGAATAATTGGATTGGGAAACCAAGAGAATACTTTTTGGTTTTTTGGTCACCCTAGGGATCCTCTACAAGTGTGAAATTTGGGGCCTGGTAACATGTCAAATAAAAAACATAGACAAGTAGAAAGAATTCGAAAACATCTAATTGTAAGCACTCTCAAAATTAAAACTCTTGTCTTGTATGATATTTAATAGGCAAAAATTGTCACCTTCCCTTTAGAAACATCGACGATGGTATGTTTGTTACATTAAAAGATAACTCAAAAATGGAAAACTATTATTGACCTAAGATGATTTTGTAGGAAAGAATAGATAGAAGGAAGAATACATGGATAAACAAAATGACAAATAGATGAAGAAATAAGATGTTAATATACATGAGTGTCTAGATACCAATGAAGAAATAAAAGAAAATTGTGAGGCAAAAATTCAAAAGTAGCATATGGTCAAAACAAAATGGGTGTATAAAAGTCTATTATGTCAAAAAAATCAATCCCTAGGAGATCATGAAGAAAAATCCTACATAGGAGCCAAGATTAAATGGAGAGCAAAAATGCTAATAGCTCAATAGAGAAGTGGTTCTCATCACGCAAGGAGTGAAACAAGACAATGGATGGTACCTAAAAAAGAAAGGGAAAGGAGAATATGTTCATTTTGTAACATGGGAGTGGTAGAGACAAAGCAATACCTTTTCATGGAGTGCCCTGCATACAGTGACATCCATAATAATTCTAAGGGCATTTCGAAAATGGACAATTTGAACACTTTGTTTGAGGAAACATAGCTAAACATAATACCAAATCTATTGATCAAAATCATTATTAAAAGGCAGATCTAAAGAAGAAGTTACAATTTGTTTAAGAGTTGATGTCCTATTATGAAAATGTATTTTATTTTTATGTCCTATTATTTATTTAAGACCCATGAAAGTTATTAAAATCATTCATTCATTGAATGACTCAATTAGCCCTGAACAAATAGAAAAAAAGAGGTAACATTCCTATGTAGGCCCAGGTAGAGTTTTTTTTGGAACTGGTTTTACTGATTCAAGTAGCCTTAGGCTATATAAGTAATTGAGAGGGAGTGCAATTGGCGCACAACAAGAAGGAATGCGAATTCTACAGGATTCTTTGTTCATTTCATCTTTCTCCATTTTCTTGCTAGGGTTTGTCGTGCTAATTTCCATTCATTGGCTATCCTAACCAGAGAAAGATAATATTGACGAGGATACCATGGAAAATATGACAGATGCAGAGAAAGATAATATTGATAAGGCAGATGCAGAGAAAGATAATATTCACACGGTTGTTGCAGAGAAAGATAATATTGACAAGGTAAATGCAGAGAAGGCGAAGAAGGAGGAGGTAGAAAAGAAGTTAGCGCAGGAGATTTTAAAGAAGTTAGCAGAGGAGGTCGGGTTGCCTCCAGAGAAACCCCTCCCTGGTGATCGTTGTGAAAGCGGATGCGAAACCCGCGTGTGGGAGATTTATTATAAGCAATTACAGGAATACAACACACAGAGGGACGCCTTTCTCAGATCCCTATCAAGCTCAATTCCTAAAAACTAGGTTTTGGGGCAATTTCTTGATCCAATCATCTCAGGGCAGATCTGTGTAATTCAACTTGTAGTTCATCGTCATTTTTAATGTATCCATTGATTTAATAATGGCTCGCTGCAAATTCTTTTCAAGTAGTGATCAATTACAGGAACACAGGACACGGATGAATGCCTTTCTCAAATCCATGTGAAACCTGCGTGCGTGACATTTATTATGATCAATTACAGGAATACAACACACAGAGGGATGCCTTTCTCAAATTCCTACCAAGCTCAAAGTTCTAAAGTAGGTTTTGGGGTAATTACCTTGTCCACATCATCTCAGGGCAGATCTGTGTATTTCAACCTTTATTTCATCATCATTTTTACTGTATTCATTGATTTAATAATAACTCGCCGTGTATTCTTTTCAAGTAGCGATCTCTGCCTTTCTGTGTTTGGCATTTAAAGCGGAACTCGATGATTCCTTTCAGTTTAGGATTATTCCATTAGAATTAAAAGGAGCACATATATGGTGATTCGTTGTTTAGTTGCAGAGGACCTGCAGTGCGTATCCATTTTATGGATCTTACGATCTTGACTCTAGTTGTCCATTAGTTTAACAAGGTTTTCAATTTCACAATCTTTGGGTGCCTTTTGTACATGTTCGCAGCTGCAGAGCAAATGCTCAGGATGTGTAATGCATAAGCTTACCTTCCTTTGATCTTGAATCTCATCCAACCTATAAATAGTCCTAATTTCTTAGGTTTTAAATTAATTATAGCTGGAATCTGGTTGTAGGAATGAAGGAAAAAGGTCAATAATCTAAACATATTAAAGAGTGTATGTCAATTGTGCATTGGAGGTGATTTGGAACTCTGCTTATTTTATATTCAGATTTGGATGTTATCCTGTACGATAATCTCTTCTCTACAGTGTATATTCCTCTCAGTTCGGTCGCCACTGATATGTGTAATAGTAGGATTTGGTTGTCATAGGCACTTTTCAGGCATCTTATGAGGAAGAAATTAACAATCAAGCTTCGTTATAATATTTGAAAAATTGTAGTTCCTTTGAGGTATGAAAGATGTGTTGATGACTAATGTTGTAAATAGTTGTGAAGGTGTAGGTGCAAGGATGGAAGTGGAATAATATCTTTTAGTTTGTTGTGTTGTTTTTATATGTATTGGTTTAGATGCGTAGAGGGGAACCATTACACAAATAGTTGTATATGTGGGAATACTATTTATTAAAATATATGGTGTAAGTCCGTTTGGTAGTGGGAATTAGGAAATGATGGATTTGATCAAATGCTGGAAAGGGTCAAATTATGGATTTGATAATCCGGTTTTTTATTTCTGAATTATTTTTGGACCATTTGGTTCCATTTTTTGAAATTGGAATTGGAATTTGAGTATGATTTATTTATTTATTTTTTGAATTGTTTTAATATTTTTTAATTTAATAGTTTATTTTTATTAATTGAATTGAATTTAAAATAGAATGGCGGACCGTTTTAGGCAGCCAAAGTTGGTGGCAAACAACCAAGTTACAATCATTGCAACCAAAATTCGACAAAAAATTTAGAAAATAAATTCGAGAAAATATTAAAAAAACTAAAAAGTCAATTTTTTTAAAAAAAATTGAAAAAAAATTCGACAAAAAAATTCATCAAAAAAATTGAAAAAAAATTCGTCAAAAAAATCGATAAAAAATTCATCAAAAAATTCGAAAAAAAATTTGGCAAAAAATTTAATTTTTTTTCGAATATAAATTCGAATAAACAACAAAGTTACAAATCACCCAAACAAATAAAAAATAAATTAAATCCCCCCACACAAATAAAAAATTAAAAAATTAAGTGTAGACATGAAAAATTTAAAAATTTGTTTTCCCTCCATTCAAATTCCAATTTCAAATCCCAATTTGTACCAACATAATGACTATAGTAAAAAAGGAAAATTGATGGATCGATATGACAAGGGCAAAGTGTGGGGAAAGCTTATCTTTCTTATCTTGATAAGAACTAGTGCCTTACTTTATGATAACAAAGAATAATCTAAGTATGAATAGATTTAATGTTAAGAGATATCATAACACATAAGTGGCCAATAAGTTCTTTGTACTCAACAATGTTATTAGTGGACTAAACTTTAAGATAGTAAGAAAGTGGGATCAACTTTTCTAAAGTGGGGACTAGGATTACACTATCCCAAAGCCAATTTTATAGCTTTATTCATGAGAGAATAATTATCCATAGAAAGGCATGGTCATGAGGATTAGAAAAAAACAATTATGAATTATCTTTGATAGATATTGATAAACATAGTAAATTTAGTCAAAAACATCATCCATTTTAACCAAATGTAATAATAAGTTAGTTCAAGAAAAGACATTCTTTAGTGGACCAAAATTTATGATGTCATGTGTTTCTACAGGAAAAAGTAATGCTATGACTTTTGTTGTGTAAAGACTAAGATATGATATTGCTTCTCAAAGGTAGTGTAATGAGTCTCAAAATCAAACAACATGTTCCTTGCCTTCATAGTTGTTTTGGGCCAAAATAATGACATATATGAGATGAAGAAAAAATGTATAGAATGTCCTTTGGCATATTCATTAAAAGAACAATAAATATCCTTTTTAAGGAGATGGGTGAAATAATAACTGACAAGTAGCCAGGATTTCCCCTAAAGATTACAAAGTTGAGAAATATTTTTTGTGGTGACATGTTGACAATGTCATCAATCTTTTCTGTGTGAGCCTCAACTCTTTGATGAGAAATGATAATTCCAAGAACGTTTCTAATATATACACTAGAAACACATGAGGATTTATGCATATCTTGTGTAATTGGATGTAATGTCCCAATCTTTTTAGCATCTCAGTGGAGTTCTTAGCCTTTACATTCTCTGAAGGCTAAGTGGAGAAATAAGGAGAAATTGATTAAATTAATTTCTTATAAAGTCATTAAACAATTAAAATTAAAAGATGACTTTATATTTAATTAATTTAATTAAAAGTGACTTAAGTTAAATAAATAAATTAAAAGAATCTTCTAGAAGGAGGAATTAAATATTATTTTTATTTATTCTAGAAGGTCGTCTATCTATTGGAGGAAAAGAATAAATAGGGAGGGCAGCCTCATTGTGGAGGATCGAATTCGTTGCCATCTACCTTGCCTACTAACTTGTGGAGCCAACAGTTTCTGCAGTTTGCTACATTGATCATTGGGAACGAACACTCCCATTGATTCGCATAACTGAGGTGGTGAAATATCTTCCGAAGGGTTGCAGCTATTGGAGAAGAAAATCAGTCTTTCATTGTGCCGAATTTGTGGCCTAGGGCCAGATTTATGGAGTAAGATTGAAGGAATAAGTCAGATATTGCTACAGTATTTTGCTGCAGTGCCGCATGAACAGTAAAATGCTACAGTGCTGCCATGAACAGTAAAATTCAGATTTTTGGAGCAATTCCAGGTTTCTATCTATTACATTTTGCATCGCTTGAGAGTATATATTTTCTTTGGGAATTGGTAGTTTTTTTTAAATTGTTGTGGAGAGATTGTAGACTGGTTTATATCAGAATTTCCTATCAAAAGTTGTCAAAGGGAATTGGAGTATCATTTAATCACAGCATGCATTGCCTTAAGTTTCATTGTTGAAGATGCATATTTTCTCATTTGTAACCAATGTTTATATGTTCCAATCAAATACAAAAAAATATTTGCATTGCCATTGTTAGTCATTTGGAGTTTGCAGGCATATCTCTTTAGTTTGGCATTTAGAAATAATCAGCATTGAGATCAACATGATATTCCTTGTGTGCAAAGTGTTTGACGAAATTCCCAGGTTAAGAAACTAAAAATCAGTATTGCAAGGGATATTACATTGGTATCAGAGCTTCATTCCTGCCATCCTGAGGGATTGGGAGTCATATGCAGCCATAGGAAATTGGACCGCACAGGTATTATACTCGCAGTAGAGCTTTGGTTGTTAGAGAACAGCTACCAGAAATAGGAAATATGGAAGAGAGGCATGATGGTAGTCCACCTAGAAACATGAGGAATAATGATGATCAGGATACCAGAGAATTCTTTCGTGCTATGGTTACAAGGCAGCAGTAGATGGCGCAGGCATTACAAGCACTCACTACTATGGTAGAAACGTTGAACCCACCTGTTAGAAATAATGGGGAACAAGGAGAATAGGGAGATAACAGGAGTGCTACATGTAATCAGAGACCACAGCGGACCCATTCTAGAATAGTTGATAGGCCTACACGCCCTACATTTGTTCTGGTGGAGCCAGAAGAAACTCTAGCAGAGGAGGCGGCAGGAGACCCCATATTTGCAGATACACTCATGGCTGCAAATGATGAATGGGAATTATTAGTTCCTCAGGTTTGAGAGAGGATGACCTTTGAACACTTTGTAAATCAGAGGAGAGAGCATTACAAGTCACTCAGACAAGATAGGAGACCTAGAGGTCAAAATAGTGAGTTGAAGAGGGCTACAGGCAAGCTTACTATGCCTACATTTGATGGGAGTGGTAAGATGACAGCTCAAGCTTGGATTCATAAGCTGGACACATTTTTGGCACTGAGGCCAATGACAGAGATTGAAGCTATCAAATACGCTACTTTGCATTTGGAGGGAGTAGCACATGATTAGTGGTACCATGGTATGGTAACACTTCAGCATAATCAGGTGACAGAGTACCAAGACTTTGTGGATAGGTTGGTTGAAAGATTTGACAAGAAAGATCCAGAGGTTTACTTCTGGGACTTAGCATAGCTAAAATAAATAGGAAACTTGGAGTATTTCATTGGTGAATTTCAGCAGTTGGCAGTCATGGTGCCAAACATTTCAGAGCGTAGATTGATAGTTCTTTTCATCGAGGGCCTATCCGAACCATTGAGAGGTTGGATAAAGGCATTTGATCCTATTTCTTTACGAGAAGCTATGAAAAAGGCAAGAAGTATGGAACATGCAGTCCCAACAAACAAATTTCAGTCCAAAGGAGCATCTTCTAGTAAGGATAACAAACCATTTTATAAAAAACCAGAGAGGACTGATTTTGAAAATGATTCTAAAGATAAAACTCCAGCACCTTTTGACAGGGAAATATTAAATGATTTGAGGAAGAAAAAATTAAGTTTCTACTGTAAGGGACCCTATGATGCAAACCATGATTTCCCTCTTAGACCAAAGGGCAGAGCTAACAGAGTTATGTGGGCATACTATGAGGAATCAGAATCAGATAATTCAGACCAGCAGTCTGATATAGAGGAAATAGATGGTGAAAAAGAGGAAGACAAGGCTGGAAACTTGTCTAAAATGGAGTCCAAGGATGGGGAAGGAGATGGGCAACTTAGGGAAGCTCTTCTCACTAGTATTAAGCAGGAAGGGTCATTCTGGATGAGAGGAGTACTTGCTGGACAGTGAGTTATAACTTAGGTTGATACCAGTGCCACTCATAATTTCATGGATGGTAGGATGGTGGAGAAGCATGTCATACAAATAGAGGAGTTTGGGGGAATTAGAGTGAGGGTAGCTGATGGCTATGTCCTCAAATGTGATCGTAAGATCACTGGACTCCCATTGAAAGTTAATAATTATGACTTTAAGGTAGATTTCTATGTTGTGCCTATGGGAGATACAGATATAGTCCTTGGGATGAGTTGGTTGCATGATATTGGGGAGTTCGCTCTTAACCTCAAGGAGATGGAGATGAGGTTTAAAGTGAATGGGAAGACACATATTCTTAAGGCAATCAGGGACAGTGATCTCAGGATGGTCTCTTTCCGGAGGATGGCTAGATTGATTCGACGTGATCAAGTAGAGTGGGCAGCAAAGTGCATGTTGATGCCATCATGGGAGGGACAACAAAAGACTAAATATCCTCCTGATATTCAAGAGCTTAGAGTTAAACACTCTAATGTGTTCAGTGACATTCCACCAGGTAGACCACCAGATAGGGGTATTGAGCACATCATTGAGTTAGAGGAGGGGGCTAAGCCCATCATGATTACACCTTACAAGAATCCAAAGAGGTTGAAGGATGAAATTGAGAAAACCATAAAGGAGTTACTTGCTATGGGCCACATTAGACCAAGTAAGTCTCCTTTCACTTCTTCAGTGGTGTTAGCGAAGAAGAAGGATTGGACATTGAGGATGTGCATTGATTACAGGGTGCTTAATAGGAAGACAATTAAGAATAGGTACCCTGTTCCCAAGATCGATGAGTTGATAGATGAGCTTCATGGAGCTTGCTTCTTCTCAAAGATAGATTTGAGATCAGGTTATCACCAGATCAAAGTTAGAGAGCAGGACATCGAGAAGACAGCCTTTAGATGTCATTGTGGCCATTTTGAGTTTGTAGTTATGCCATTTGGGCTAACTAACGCACCTGCTACTTTTCAGGAAACAATGAATAGGGTTTTCCATCCTCAGTTGAGGAAATTTGTACTTGTCTTCTTCAATGATATCTTGGTGTATAGTAGATCTTGGGAGGAGCACTTGGTTCACCTTGACACGGTGTTGGATATATTGGGGAGAGAGTCCTTGTATGCAAAGGAGTCGAAGTGTGATTTGGGTATGACAGAGTTGTTGTACTTGGGTCACATCATCAGTGCAGAGGGCGTACGCATGGATCCTGAAAAGGTTCATGCCATTGTGGAGTGGCCTTCACTGGTGAACCTTACACAGTTGAGGGGTTTTCTAGGATTATGTGGTTTCTACAGGAGGTTTGTGGATGGATATTCCAGGCATGCAGCACCCTTGACAGATTTGATGAGAAAGGGAGCTTTCTTGTGGACTCCTGAGGCACAGGAGTGTTTTGAGAAATTTAAGGAGTTGATGACTTCCTGTCCAGTGTTAGCATTACCAGATTTTAGCAAACCTTTTGAGCTACACTGTGATGCTTCAGAAGAGGGCATTGGAGCAATGCTTATGCAGGAGAAGCACCAGATTTCTTATGAGAGTGGGAAATTGAGAGGGCCAAAGCGGAGCTTCAGCATATATGATAAGGAGATGTTAGCCATTATGCATGCTTTGGCTAAATTCAAGAAATATTTGGTAGGTAGCAAATTTTGTATCAAAATCGACCATAATAGCCTAAAACACTTTTTGGGGAAGCAAGATCTCAATGATAGGTAGCAGAAGTGGGTGAGCAAGTTACAGTTCTATGACTTTGATATTACATATTTTAAGGGGACACAAAATGTAGTTGTTGATGCCTTATCACGTAGGCCCCATTTGAGCTTATTGATAGACATATCGAAGGATTGGAGACACTTGATCCTTGTAGAGTATGCAAAGGATACTTGGATAGCTAGATAAATAGATGGGACTATTCAGGACAACAGATACACCCTTGTGAATGAGCTCGTCATTTATAAAGGGCGAATATTTTTTATCCCAGGATCAATAGTGAGGAGGATGGTTCTGAAATCTTTTCATGATTCACCTATGGTAGGACATCCTGGTTTCTACAAGACATACTGGTAGATTAGAGAGCACTTCACATGGAAAGGACTCAAAGAAGAGGTACTTCAGTATGTTAGGGAGTGTCCCACCTGCCAGCAGAATAAGCAGGAACACTCCTATCCAGCCGGTTTACTTTAACCACTTCTGATTCCTGATAGGAAGTGGGAGTGTTTGTCTATGGACTTTATCACAGGACTACCTAGAGCCCAAGGTAGGGACTGCATATATGTGGTTGTGGATCACCTTACAAAGTTTGCACACTTCTTTCCGATCACTGCTACATACACTGCTACACAGGTGGCAGAGTTGTTCTTCAAGGAGATATTCAGATTACATGGCTTACCTCGGAGCATTGTGAGTGATAGAAATAGCAGGTTTATGAGTCACTTTTGGCAGGAGCTATTCAGGTTGTGTGCGACAGAGCTCACTCCAAGTACTAGCTACCACCCTCAGACAGATGGTCAAACGGAGATAGTGAACAAATGGGTGGAGGGATATCTCAAAAATTATATAGCAGGGCAATAGAAGGCATGGGTAAAGTGGATTTATCTCTGTGATTATTGCTACAATACCACTTATCACATGTCTATTTAGATGTCACCCTTTATGGCCATGTATGTGTATGAGGCACCCAATTTTATGGATCTTCTTTTGAGTGATAGTAGAGTGCCCAGTGCAGGTGATTTGTTACAGGAGAGTCAAGACATTGTTAAGACTCTCAAGGATAATATAACCAAGGCACAAAATCAGCATAAGCAGTATGCAGATTAGAAGAGGACTGAGCAAACTTTTGAGAATGGAGATATGGTGTATCTTATGTTGCAGCCTTACCGTCAATCCACTCTCAAGAAGAGTGGTGCTGAGAAACTTAAGCCACATTATTATGGACCTTTTAGGGTGATCAAGAGAGTTGGAGAGGTGGCTTATGAGTTGGATTTTCCAGTAGAAAGAAATGTCCATAATGTTTTTCATGTGTCATGTCTCAAAAAGGCATTAGGACACCATATTGTTCCTTCTACAGTACTTCCACCCTTGGATGATGAGGGAAAATTGGTATTGGTGCCAGAAGCTATCATTGATTTCAGGGAAAGGAGCTTGAGGTGACATACTATAAGGGAGTATTTGGTGAAATGGAAGGACCTGCCGGTAGAGGATGTGACATGGGAGAATGAGGAGATTTTGCAGCATCCAGAGTTGAAGTTGCTTGAGGACAAGCAATTTCAAAGAGGGAGGACTGTAATGTCCCCATCTTTTTAGCATCTCAGTGGAGTTCTTAGCCTTTACATTCTTCGAAGGCTAAGTGGAGAAATAAGGAGAAATTGATTAAATTAATTTCTTATAAAGTCATTAAACAATTAAAATTAAAAGGTGACTTTATATTTAATTAATTTAATTAAAAGTGACTTAAATAAATGAATTAAAAGAATCTTCTAGAAGGAGGAATTAAATATTATTTTTATTTCTTCCAGAAGGAGGTCCATCTATTGGAGGAAAGAATAAATAGGGAGGGCAGCCTCATTGTGGAGGATCGAATGTGTTGCCATCTACCTTGCCTGCTAACTTGTGGAGCCAAGAGTTTCTACAATTTTCTACATTGATCATTGGGAATGAACACTCCCATTGATTTGCATAACTGAGGTGGTGAAATATCTTCCGAAGGGTTGCAGCTATTGGAGAAGAAAATCAGTCTTTCATTGTGCCGAATTTGTGGCCTAGGGCCAGATTTATGGAGTAAGATTGAAGGAATAAGTTGAATATTGCTACAGTATTTTGCTACAGTGCCACATGAATATTAAAATGCTACAGTGTTGTTGTGAACAGTAAAATTCATATTTTTGGAGCAATTCCAGGTTTCTATCTATTACATTTTGCATCGCTTGAGAGTATATATTTTATTTGGGAATTGGTAGTTTTTTTTTAATTGTTGTGGAGAGATTGTAGACTGATTTATATCAGAATTTCCTATTAGAAGTTGTCAAAGGGAATTGGAATATCATTTAATCACAGCATGCATTGCCTTAAGTTTCATTGTTGAAGATGCATATTTTCTCATTTGTAACCAATGTTTATATGTTCCAATCAAATACAAAAAAATATTTGCATTGCCGTTGTTAGTCATTTGGAGTTTGCAGGCATATCTCTTTAGTTTGGCATTTAGAAACAATCAGCATTGAGATCAACATTATATTCCTTGTGTGCAAATTTTTTGACAAAATTCCCAGGTTAAGAAACTAAAAATCAGTATTGCAAGGGATATTACATTGGAGACCTTCACAGTGAAGATAAAGATTGTGTATATGTGTTGGCAAGTGATGTTCTAGGAGCACGATGGATCACTTGAGGGTTGTCATTTATGGCAACACTTATGTTATAGTGATCGCATGTAGTAAGTATGAGTGTTGGAGACACAATCATGAAAATGACTAAGTACAAAATCAGATTTATAGTATACTACAGTACTGTTTCGATCAGCAAAGATTGTATATGATATATTATGGCTTGCAAATTTAGAAGAAGATGTTTTGGGATATGTATGACCTTTAGTTAAGGTTGCACATGTTTTGGTATTGATATCAACAAGTTACACTGATATGAAGGCATGTGAAGATAGAGGAACAGTGAAACGGGGCATATGAACAGTCGTGATGATTAAGGGAATGCTAGATGGAATAGAGACGTGCTAAGTCAGATGAAGATTGTATATTGCTAACACTTTGGTAATATAAGATCGTCGACTCAGTATTTATTATTTTCATAAGTAATTATTATATTTTTTATTGTATTTGAGAGCCGACTAGATGACAAAATAGATATAAGTAAAGAGTATTTTGTGGAAGCAATGTGTGTGGAACATATGTATGTGATATGGATGTGAATTTGGGATATTAGTAATGGTTAATTGTAGATGAGAGATTAGAGATTGACAGAGACTAGAGAGATCTATAATTGGAACTATCTAAGCATAAGCAGATGCTTGTAATGTTCACTCTTGAACACTTTTGTAATTGAATTGTTGATTGTAAGAGCTGTAAGCTCACCTTACCTTTAATAGGGTTTTTTTATACCTTTAACAGGGTTAATATTCATCTAACAAGGAAATTTACTATGTAATACTTAGCTCCTAATAGGGCTAGATCTCCTAACAGGGATACAATATTTTAGTTCATAGTTGTGGGTACCATCCTCACTGGGGTTTTCCCTTAGCCAGGGTTTCCTCAAAAACAAATAATGGTGTTATGAGTTATGTGTTATGTGTTTATGTTCTTTTCATTTCAGCACTCATATAGTTTATTTGCAATTGGTTTAAGTTTGATTTAAAGTGTTGTAATACTAATTCACCCTCCTCTCAATATTAATTACTCCTAACAATTGGTATCATAGCTATTGGCCCTTGAAGAGAAATCCTAACAGCTTAAGGGAGATCAGAATGGATTCAGAAAGTTTGCAAGAGAACTTTGAAGAAGCACTTGATGACCTGGACAAAGAAAAGGTTGAGAATGGTGATTTGAAATTCAAATTAAGAAGAGAAGAAGGTTTTATCAAGAAACTAAAGGAACAACATGAACTTTCAAGAAATCAAAGACAAGATATTATGGAAAAGATCAAGGAGGATTCAGACAATGATACATCAGACCAAGTAAAGAAGTTGTCTGGCAAGAAAAAGAACAAATTAATCTTCTGATGATTAAAGAGATTCAACATGAAAAGGATGCAAGATAAAAAGTTGAAGAGTCTCTAAAAGAAGTGAACATACATATAGGAGAGATGCATATAGAACTTGATCACTAAAAGGACAAATTCCTGGAATTGGAGAAGTACAATTAGATCATTAAAGGTGAACTCACTCAATCTGAGTTACACATTGAGAAGTTGCACATGAGCAGTGATAAAATTGATGAACAAAGAGAGACAAAAACCTAAAGGAGACATGACTAGAATTGGATACAATGAAGGAGAATGCTCTAAGACTCATGAAGAATCACATGAAGCGAAGACTGAAGATAGATCCACTTTTGAAGAACCTAAAGTTCAGATTAGATCTTTCAGAGGTAGATGCTTTGGATGCAACAAACTTGGACATATGAAAAGAGATTGTAGAGGTAAAGGTCCTTTCAAACCCTCTACTAGTTATTGTTATAACTGTTATGCATATGGACATAAGAAAGAAGAATGTAGAAAACCTAATTAGTCAAGAAGAAGGCAATATTACATCAGAGAAGAATCAATAGCAAAGATCACATGCTACAAATGCAATAACCTTGGGCATACTATTGTCGATCCCTAAAGTTTTGTTGTCTATTAGTGTCTTACACTTAGTCATTTTCTAGGCAATGTTGGTCGGTCACCACTTTGACTGAGTCATCATATATAGGTCGAGTCATGTATAATGTATATTTACTGAGCAGTAGTCACTGGTGAGTAAAATAGTGGTCACCGAGTACTTTTGTATTAGCTGAGTTAGCTTTTGTCGAATTATGTAAAGAAGACAATGTTGAGCATCAAAGTATAAAGAATAGTGAATGTCGAGTGCCAGAGATATCCAATGCTGAGCAAACCAAAATTGACATATGTGTTTGTTATGGCACAAAAACTTAGGTAAACCATTTTGGCCGACATTTTTATTTTGTTTACTATTTGTTGAGGATATCATGGAGGTGATTACTCTCCTATTTTGTAAGTATTGATCCCTATGTATTACATGGAAGCAATTAGAATTAGGAAAAGGTTAAGTGGAAAAATGAGATAATCTAGATCATAGATCTTAAATATTGGAGGAAGTCAATTGTCTATATAAGATGTGATCTGAACCCTAAAACATAGTATGAGTTGAAGGAAGAAGTATAACAGAGAGAATATCTTCAGAACAGTGAAGTATTCTGATAGAGTTCAGTGACCGAGTTGAACAGAGCTAAGCAGTGAAGAGCATAACAGAGATATACTTGATAAATGAGATCAAATCTATACTGGAAGGAGAAGATCTATAATCAGCATCACAGTGCAAATCGAAGGATCAGGTACTGAGACATTTAACAGGTGTATCAGGTTAAATCTTTTAACATAGTGGTTTTGACAGACCTTAGTAAATCTCTTAACCAAGTGCTTACTTAGTTGTAAGTCTTACATCCTTTTGCAAGGTAGATTGTATAAATCTTAAAGCTCTTAACATGGTAGACCCCTCACAGGGTAGATCATATTTTGTGATTAAATTTGTAGCCCTAACAAGAAAACTTTATACTACAGTAGTGAAGATTTGTGGGTGTCATCCCTACCCCAATTTTACCTTTCAAGAGTTTCTAGGTAACCAAAATTACCGTGTTATGTGTATTTTCATGAGTGATGTTTAGCTTATTAGATCCATTACATTGTTGAAGTTTATGTTAATGCTATGCAAGTTTTCATTTATGATAAAATGGATAAATCAGTGATATCTAATTCCCCCGCCGCCCCCTCAGTATCACATTTTCCCAATAGATTTCTAACAATTGGTATCAGAGCTTTGGTCTCTTATAGAAGTCTAAGCACTTGTAAGATAAAGATCTTGAGATGGAGGTTTATAAGTTGGGAAAAATCATAGAGAATCAGAAGATTGACATTCAGCTTGCATTACAACAACTTGAAGTAGGCAGAGGAGAACTGAAGAAATCCTTAAGTACAAGAAGAGAAATTTATATTCAACAGAATGAAACACAATATCAAGAAGAAGATACTACTAGACAATTTGATAGTGGGAACTCTGCAGAAAGTGACAAAGCTATAAAATAACTACTGGAGAAAAAAAACATACTGAATGAGGACATCAGAAATCTAAAGAGAGAACAAGAAATTCAATCTATGAGACTCTGTGAAGTAGTTGAACAGAAAAATAAAGTTGAAGAAGACAAGACAATGGACAAAGAAGATAAAAGACAAATATCAATGAGACTTGATGAAAAGATAAATGACATGCAAAGGATGACAAACAATAAACTAGACATGGTAAATTAACTGCTAATGGTTAATCAAGAATTGGGCAGGAAAGATGTGGAACTCACCAATCTGAGATTAGAAAACAATCAACCAAGGAATGAATTAAGAGTTGAAAAGGAAGTTAATGAAAGGATGAATAAGCCTAATGAAGCTATAAGATACTTTGAAGAGCCGTTAAGGTCACCTAGAAGATCTAGTGACACATCTGGACTTGGACTTAATGAGCAATTGTCATCCACTAAGGAAGGAGAATCATCAAAGAGTGGAGAGAAAAGATGTGCTAAACTAAAGAACAACAAGCCTGCATTCCATCACTGTGGAAAGCTAGGACATACAACCAACATCTGTAGAAGCAAACATGGTAAGTTTGATCCTAAACCTAAATTTAATGGACATTGTTTTAATTGTAAGAAACATGGACATCAGGCACAAGAATGTAGGACAAAGGTCAGTAATCCACCTACCTCACCAAAATTTCAAGGACACTATTTCAATTGTCAGAAGTATGGACATAGAGCATTTGAATGTAGATCCAAACCCAAATGTTCATCAAATCAACAGACTAAGTCACCTGAGAAGGGTAACACATACAATTGGGATTACAACACTTGGTACAATTGTCATTAATGTGGAAGATATGGACACATTGGAGTAAATTGTCTGAAGACGCATTTTAGAGGTAAATCCAAGAGTTGGATGAATGGAAGTATGGTATGCTATAAATTCAATAAGATAGGTCATATAAAGAAATATTGCAGATCACGCATACTGAGAAATGATCAAAACAAGAATGAATAAATCATTGAACAAATGAGAAATCAGATGAACAAAACATGGAAGAAGAAAGAAGAGGGAAGCGGTAGTGAAGCCAGTGCACCTAAGGTCACCCAATCCAATGGATCAAGTGATCACACAACTTCAAAATAAGCAAAGAAGGTATGTATGGAATGGAGTCCTACAATGTTTTAATCTTATATCAGTTCCTAACATATGTTGAGAAAAATTCCATATATGCATAGATTAAGATGCATTAGGATAGATTTGAGCAAAGTAAAACAATTCATATTTGATGTTGAGCATCAATATTTTAGTCTATAGTGACTGAGTCACCAATGTATGTCAAGTACCTATGATATCTGAGATGTGATGTACACCAAGCTATAACCGTATGGTTGTATCAACTGAGCTTATGTTAGCTAAGCTTAACATGAGATTGTTGAGACAACTGTATCTCACCTAGAAAGTGTATGGATCATTAAAGAAGCCCTAATCTGACCGTTTGAAGTCTATAAAGTGGGAAGTTACCATTTATTTCATTTCACCAGTGAATTGAAAATTTCTAAGAGTGATTCAAAGAGCGAGTAAGCAGAGTGATTAAGAGCTAAGTGTGATTTCAAAAATCTTCACAGTGTGTCGTCGACAAAATATCTAAAGAACACTTGTGCAAGGTACTTTACTGAGTGAAATCTTGTTATATTTGAATTCTTAAAATTGTGAAACATGGCATCATCATCATTAGTTGCAATGAAGAAACAAGGAAACAAAGTATTCAATGTTTAATTAGTGAGGAATGAGGCGTGTAAGCGATAGAAGTTTTAGGTCGTTCCAGAGAGCGCGATCATGGGAGATCTTAATGGAACCCTGTCATCAATTATAAAGAATTTTTTAATGATAAACGACATCTGATCATGCTACATGTGCAAGATTTGAGATATTGGTGATTATGAACTCGAGGAAGCATACGAGAAATTATGCAGCAGCGGGGTGTTGAAGTCCGAACACCAGAAGATTGCTAAGCAAGGGTTAGTTCATGCCCTTGAATTTTCACAAAATTTCAAAGTCGAATGGATTAAGATTGTACTAAGAAGAGTACATGACATGAAAATATGGCTGGAGGATGGACCAGTTCAAATCACCAAAGACATGATTCATTGGATAACCGGATACCCTAAACTCCCTAGAAAGAAAACCATGAGATGTCAAAGCAAGGAGGAGATTCAGGAAAACACATAGGTGGTATGGAACAAGTGCAGCATGACCATTTCTACTATCACCGATCCAGAAATTGAGTTTGCAGTAAGGGTGATAGCACACAAATTCTATCATTCAAGTTGATTGGACAGTGTCCCATGCATGGTAGTGGACCAAGCTTGGAAAATCATTAAGAAGGATCACACCTATGACCTTTCCAAGCTCCAACTACCTCAACTTGCCAAGAACCTTACATCAATTCACAAAGCAAATAATTCAATGTGTAAGTTCGGTTCCTTACTTATTTGTCTATTCTTCTATATTCAGAAAAATTTTCCTACTATTGGGGGAGTAGTATGGGACAAGAGTAGGCCAGTTACAATTCAGATAAATGAGTTTATTAGTCAAATGGGAGATAATTTTGAGAGCATAATGGAAAATTACTTTATAGAATTCAAGAAGAAAATGAGGAAGAGAAGTAGGATTCATGTATCCCTAGTAGAGAAATACAAATAGGATATGTGTTTCCTAGTTGATAGAGACATCACATATGCTCAAGCTGCAATACTGATGGTATCATGGCTAATGCCATTACCTTATGAGGTAAATATTGATAAGACCACAGTAGCAATAACAACCTTGTTAGCCGAGGAAGTTGACAAGAAGGCTACTTATTTTGGAACCTATGAGGAAGAAAAGGCTAAGGTAACCATGGGACTAAAGTCTTCTACCATGGAGAGGAAGAGAGAAAAGATAGTGAAAAACCTAAAAAATATGATATGAGAAAGAGAGGTAGATGCACCTCTAGAATTGACCCAAGGTCTAAGAGAAGATAAATCTAGTGAATCCAGTGAAAGTGAAAAGGAGGAGAAGGTAGTAGAGAAGAAAGGAAAGAAGGCAATAAGTGTCAAGCCTATGAGAATGACAATGTAGGAACCAAAGCCTATCTCATCATCGGTACTTAGGCCAAGAACTAGGGAAGTCTCTACAGTTGTAGCTACTGAGCCTCAAAAGAAAACCCCTACATCAAGGAAGAGAAAAAATGTTCAGCCTAAGGCAGTGTCGAGCCAATTAAGGAAGAAGCTAAGAAGAAAACTCATTTTGGAGAAGGATGATGAGGAAATAGAGAGTGATGAAGAAATAAAGAAAAAGTCACCAGTACAAAGAAAAACATTGATTGTGGATAAAATATGCCACAACATCAAGAGCTCTGGTGGTCTAGTAGGCTTTAAGCAAATAAAATTTGAGAAGATGAGTATAGAGGACAAGGAGAAAATTGAAGAAGCAATGCTTGAGACACTCTACACATTCAAGATGGTACCAATCCAAATGGCGAATTTGATTCCAAATAAGCTATATCAAAGGATAGCACAAAAATGGGAGTTTTCTCTTATGATCAAGAAGCAGATCAGGGAAAGCACACTAGCCCAAGTCACACCAGATCTACCCCTTGCTAAAATTCAGCAAATCATAGAGTAGTATAGGAATAGATTCATTCCTAAGCTCAGGGTATACTCTATCCTTCAACACAAGGTTGAAGATGTTGTTCAACAAACTCTTAGGGTATGGAAGATCATTTTTGGTCTATTAATTGATAAGGGCACACAACAGGAAGCTAGAACTTCTAGGGGAGTTGAGATAGATAATAAAGAAGATGTCAGTGAACTGCATATACAGGAGGAAGAAGATCCAAAGGTAGAGAAATGTGAGAAGTTAGCTGAAGTAACTATTGTTGACATCACTGAGGATACCCTAGTGAAAACTCAGGTATTGACCAAGGCAAAAATACAAGCTGAGGTAGCAAGAGATACATCTTTGTCGAGCGGTAATCTTGTATTATTACAAGTCATAGATTATCCACAAATTGAGGATACATCAATTGTCAACATTACCTTTGTTAGTCCACAAATTGTTACAGTTGACATGCTAGTCGGTCTTAGTACTACTGGGGAAGAGGACAAGTCAGTAACTACACCTTAGTCTACATCTACCGAGGAGCCACATAAAGGGAAAGCAGAACAATCTGCATTAGTTATTATAAATCCTCATGTGGAGGAAAAGAAATTAGAAGAGAAGGAGACAAAAAAAGCTATAGATACTCAAGAGTCTAAGGAGAAAGAGGCAATAAAAGCTCTTGTACAGATGTCGAGTGGAACAACATCTAAGAAGAAGTCACAAAAAAGAAGGCAAAATCTCCTACCCCATAGGTGACACTCAAAGAAGTTATTGTGATTCATAAATAGGACACAGATAACTTGTCCTATGAACAAATGAAAATTTTGCAAGATCTACTTGTTGCCTGACTTTCAGTCACCCATCATTTTTTTAGTAATGTCAGATCAAGTCAGTCTAGTCATGATGGTGTCCAGGTCTAAGTCTTCCCTAGGATAGGAAGTCTTTTCTGGGTTCCCCTACCATTTCCTTCTTGTTTCAAGCTAGGTGGGTTGTTATCAAGGTCTCATTATTTGGGTAGGTTGTAGATCCCAACCTGACAAAGATCATGGTGCTCCAATTGATGATCTTTTCAGCAAGTGGAATGATGTTTGGGAGTAATAAGTTTCAGGCATTCAAAAGAACCATGAGAAGATTCTTCATGTGACGGATGCAATGACAGAGCCAGCATTGAATCATTTAGATTTTACTCTATATAGTAGTGTGTTTTCTTCCTTTGGGCCTGAAAACCCAGTGTGTTTTTGACCTTCTTTCTGAAGGTTCAGGATGTTTTTGACTTGCGGTTCGAAAGTTCTCTATGTTTTCAATCTTCAGTTTGAAAACCCAGTTTGTTTTCAACCTTCAAGTGCACAACTCTGACCAGGTGGGTCCCAGTTTCTAGCATCGCCGCAGGGCCAGTCAGCAGTCAAGCAAACAACAAACCGTCAGCGGTCACAGTTAAAATAGTGAAAATGGTTTGCAGTGGTAGATAACACTTCATGGTTGGTCGCATGATCGCATAGGCCTTCCTGGCCACATGTGATCATGCGAAAAATGGTCAAACAGAGGCTTTCAGCTCTAGTGGTGGGTCCTTGGGCGGTGACTTGTCTGGTTTTCATTGGTCGGTGGGGTAATACATTGACAGTGCAGGTATGAGATGATCCATCAAATCACAACGATCCAAGTAGTGAAAATGGTGTGCGGTTTGATGTTGAAAATAAAGCCCTATGGTAGGTGTGGTCGCATGATCGCATGACTAAGAGAACTATCTTGCGATCATGTGAGATCTCGCCATGTGTTCTGGTGGGTCTGAAGGAATTTATACCATGCGGCGTGCCAAAGGAGAATCAATGGATGCCACTTTGTCGCTATGGTGTGGAAGATGTCTTGCGATCATGCGAGATCTGAACACATAGCATGGTGGGCCTCCCTAATGTTAAGCACGGCCGGTTAGGTGTGTGGTCGCATGATCGCATGGATTAAAATATTGCTATGCGATCATGTGATAGTGTAAGTCATCGAAGATGCTTTGCGAGTTAACAGGATCTTGCCACGTATTTAGGTGGGCCTCCCTAATTTTAAGCGCATCTTAAGATTCCAAATCGACGGATGGCGTATGATCTCTTAGAATCTTGTGAGCCCATCAGATCATACGCCATCCATCTGATCCTCCAGGTGTAAAGTCAGTAAAGGCGGTGGGTCTGAAATGTTTCACGAGCATGTATGGTAGTCTGTGATTGGTCCATGAAGTACTGAGTTGGCAGATTGTCAGCGAGAACCTATATACGCTAACAGCGTAGATGCGATAAAAATATAATATAAGTTTATTTAAAGTTGTTGCATGATCAGAAGAGTTGAAAAAGAGTCATACGATCATGCGACAAGACTGTAAGTTAGCGGAACAAGAAGATGAGTGCATCTCAATAGCAGACAAAGTCATGAGATCATGCCAAATGTTTTAAAGCATCTGAAGGAGAGGATCAATGCCAGTTAGAGATCGGGTTAGTTATTTTGCCTAAATTTGAATGATGAATTGACTCTAAGAAGCCCAATGGATTTGGCTTGACAGATACTATTAAAAAGGAGATGAAGAGTCTCATAGTGACTTTTTGAGTTCTCAGATTGGAAGAGTTTATCTCTTTATGCTTTGTCTCTTTGTATTCAAAGGAGAGGGAAGGTCATTGGCTCCTACGAGCCTGATGTATTGTAAAATCTATATATTCTGTAAAGAGATTTAGGATGGAGGTGGGCAAACTGGATATTGGGGCAAAAGTGATTCCATTTATTGAGCTTTATTTCTGGTTTTGTTCCATTTTAGTTAATCATCTGCATTTGAATAGAAAGGATAGTTATGTATGAAGCTATGATTACATATTGAATTCCATTTCATGTCTGTGGTTGCAGTGAGTAATTCCATTTGCTTGTCATATGTAACTCTTCTCCTATTCATCCCGTTTGTTAGATTCATTCTGGATAGAAAGTACAATTATGTATGAAGCTGTGATTTTCGCTTGGATTCCATTTCATGTCAGAGGTTGCAGTGAGGGCAATTCCATTTGCTGTTCATATATGATTCTGCTCCTATTCTCTCTAAGTAGAATTTGCATGATTAGAGTAGTTAGATTAAAGTTAGATATATACCCTTGCCTGAATTGTTTGTGTCTATGAGCAATTTAGTTAAAACACATCAGAGACAACCTGGTGATTAGTTTAAAAACATATTCATTGAACACCATACACAATCAGGGAGCTATACCTATTAATTTAGAGGGCAGTGATTGAAGATATACACTGACCCAATTGTTGGTAACATCCTTTTGTTCTCTTACCTCGGGTGATTTGGGAGTCAAAGATTGAAAATCTTAGAAGAGAACAAACTGTTAACCAACACTACTAAAGAAAAAGAAAAAATAGGAACAAATGAGAAGGGACCATCAACAAAAGAAAGTCCTTCATGAAATCAAAGGTATATTCGTTGATGCTTTTGAAATGACTGATGTCAATGACTCTAACCCTATACTGGAACAACTTGTCCATATAGTCAAGAAAGTGACTAATGATGATAGTGAGGCAACTGATAAGTTTTTGTAGTGGTCAGAAAGAAAATTCAAGACCAAGGTTCTCAATAAGGTCTCTGTCGAGATAGCAATGAAGCAGGTAGAAATTTCTATTATAATATCTAGTTCAGAAGGAGTTGTACTAAATGCACAATCCTTGTACAAGAAATTATGTGATGTAAAAGCATTTACCAAGGATAACCAAGAGCTTATAGATAAGCTACAATTAGACATAAAATCTATAGGTCACTCATTGAGCATGGATGCAAATTCTAGTTCTATACATTACACCGGGCTTCTACATGCTCAAGGGAGGATAGCCAAGTTGATGGCTATGTACAAGGAAATGTACCTTCATAGAATTAGTATTGAGCAATAAATGAAATAGAAACTAAATAAACCACAATAAAGAAACTATTTAGCAAATGAAAGATCAATTGAGCATCCTATGGCTCTCTATCTAAGAGTGTTTGTTACCAATTTTAGTGTCATGCTAAAATTGGCACGGTTTAGACAGCATCGGTGAAAGGTACTCTTGGTACATTTAAAATTTTTGAAGCATTCATGATTAATTACTATATGCTGAATGGAAAGTATAGAAAAGTATAGATTAAGAGAACATTTCTTTAATGTGCAAATGCAGTATTTACAAGTAAAATATAAGTGTATTTGCAATCAAAAGTTCTTTTTCATTTGCAAAAATATACAGAATGGGTCCCATACAAGCCATGGGATAGCTCATAGAAAAATGCAAGAAATAAAAGATAATATGCATATGTACAGAAGTCAAGAAAGAGATAAGGGTCAAATCCATCATTGACTGGATGGAATGATGGATGAGGTTGTTGAGTAGCTTTGTTTGGCTGATTGAAGAGGTCGCGCATCCTGGAGGTGTCTGTAGAATATGGAAGAGAAGGTGTTAGTCTAAAAAGACTAAGCAATGATTAAATTAACATCTATCTCTAAGCATGACAACTATACAGATACATATTCAGCAAGAAAGAAATAGAAATAAAATCATTTTTTATACTAATAATGTTTGCTTCATGTGTAGGTTGACGACTAAATAGAACACAATTTATTTATTTACTGTCAATAAGTGTGCATTTTCAGACAATGGCTACATCATGTCAAAATGAGGATATAGATTACTAATCAGTTATTGTTCATGCGTTGAAATATCAAAATTAAGGTCACATAAAATCTGATTATGGGTGTTATGAGCCCGTGCTCGAACCCCATAAGCAGATTTCATTGCCTAGAGTTGAAATATGTGCTATAAATTCATCATATTTAAAATCAATGATCTACAAACTAAATATCACATGACAGGATAAGATCAAATGACAGAATGCAAATGCAAGAATGAAGGTAATAAATGTTGTTGGAGGTATGTTTTAAAAATTATAAAAGATGACAAACTGAAAGGAATGATACAATAGTATTATTATAGCATATTTAAAAGGGAAACAGGGAGAGATAATGTGCATGTTCAAATAGTGAGGTATTTCAAAATATACATTACATATTAAAGAGCCAAACAACCTAATGTAAAATCAAATGATGTTATTATTGATATTGATATGCATGACCAAATAAGCTGAGTTTTCTATTTCACATGATGCTCATGTAGTCACGAGCCCGTGCTCGAACTTCATGAGAGGTTCTTGCATGAGAATTGGCAACATAAGCATCCTACTAATCACTATAGTAGAAATGGAGTTACAAACCATTTTTGTATGGATACGCTATTAAGAACAGATTTGTCAGCATTCTTGGATATGGATTCCCACATAAATAGAGGCTCGAGTTGAGTTAAAATATCAACCATGAGATAAAGTACAGCTTACGAAGATGTTTTTTTTATATACAGTCAGGGTTGTAAGGGTGCATAGAGGTCGATTTTAACTACAAAATAACCTACGGCATGTATGGTTACTAACAGAGATTGAGCTTTTTGTTCTAAAACTACAGGATAATGTTGATATGGATTCATTTTTTTTAAATACAGTGCCATCATCAATTATAAAATATAGCTTTTCCAAAGACGGAGTCAACCAAAGAAAAGGAGTCAGCAGAGATATGGGTCGTGTTCAACAAGAAAAACCCACGTGCAAAACCTATAGCCAAGGGCTGAACTCATCAAGTGATAAACTCGTAGCAATCATGTCGTAAGTTTAGAAGGGAGTGAGTTTTAGAATGGAGGGTTTTCTCATGCATACGGATTAGGGTTTGGAGAGTTCTATTTTATCTTATTTTGACCTCATTTTTAGGGGATCTTCTTTTGGGCTCACCTATTTTGCATATCGCAAACTTGTGAGAGAATTGTAAGACATTGTAGTAGAGTTTTGTTCCAGCATTGATAAATATAGATATATGTTCCTTCCCATTTGTTTTGAAGTGTAATATTATGAGTTTAATTGCTTTGATGTTGTGTTAGCCTTCATCTTAGCTACATTCCTTGTTATGTTTTGAAACTTAATGCATGTTACTACAGGTCTTTTGTTTGTGTCCTAACTTTTGCAGCAATTTGGTGAAGCATTGTTTCCCTATTTGTGCAAAATATTCTAGGACCTTACATAGAAACACTTTTGTAGTTGCATGATTGTCTAGGTACTAAGAGCCATAATTATCTTTAAGGATCTATGCTGGTTTGATTCAAGTTACATATCAATTTTTTGGTGTATCACCCTATTTAGGTTTAGAATTCATTAAGATATTTCTTTCATCCCTTTCCTTATACAAATTTGTGCAAGTGATATTCCAAATCCAAGAGGAACCAGCCTAGAATCTGGAGATTCATTCTCTTCCCCATCAGCGAGAACATTTCCATGTTTCAACAGGATAGCTAGATTCCATATCAAGCTATAGGCACAATCCTGATTGACAATAGTGTTAATAGAAGCTCTTAGCAAGCTACCATTAATGACAGTCCTAGAATGAGAAACAATAAAGATTAAGATAATGCTATTATATTCAAATTGAATGCTAATTAAGATCTTAAAATGCCTTTCTAGCTATAAAATGCAAGAGGTTCTATGAAATTCTCAAATTTGTGGTTATGAATTATAAGGATTTGGTCTTCCTTTTATAGATTTATGCAAGGGTAGGGGGTGTAGTTGTGTTGATCATGATTAAGCTTGAGTTGAGTCTTTGGTTCCACCCTCTGAAGACAATGCAAATTTTATGTCCTCAAAGCTTGGGACAAGTAGACAAGATCAATGGACAAGATTCTCTTTCACTTTGAGTGATAGAGATTGAATTTGGATTGATCCATGTGAATGCATTTTCTTAAATCCTATTGGTTGATTGAATTTCCTCCCTTTTTGGGTTGTTGAGAGGAATTAGGATTTAATAATTGATTTAAATTCATTTATTTAGCCATGTACCCCTTGAATGGGTTGAATTTGATTTAATTCAAAACTATACAATTAATAGAATTAATTGCACTTTGACTTGATTTCACTTGATTAAAATGCTCTCAATTTTGCTTTATCTTGAATTAAGAGTTGATTTTAATTTTGATTGGCTAAATGTTTGATTCAATTCAATTGCTTTGATCTTGTCCTTGATTTGCCTTGATTTGCTACATAATTGAATTTGTCCATTTTTAGGTGATTACAAATGCCCCTCTTTGATTTGATGTGTGAAGCATGTCAATTCAAAGAATACTCTGATTTTGTTGATGAAAGGTCCTGATTCTGTCGATGGTCGATCTTTGATGTGCATTTGATATCTTTTGATGGTTGATCCTTGATATTCAATATGAGATTGATGCAGTTCTAATGATGTTCCTTCAATTGATGTGATACTCGGATGGTCATTTTGATGATTGTTCTGATGATGGATCCTTGATATGATGTTTGTGTTACCCCAAATTTTCCTGTTCCATGCAACTTTGGCCACAGGCTAGGCTCCATCCAGAGGTCTTCATTCTTAAATCTTGTGGAACACCCTGAGAAATTTTTATAGGTTTGCACCCTTTCCTCTGGTCTCTACAATTTTTTAACTCCCTAGTCTGATGATCTTTCAATTTGAAAATGTGGCCATTGGAGATAGAAAACCCTAAAAACCCTATGGCCTTTCTAATTTGCTGTTACCTTTTTTGGCCACTTAAGTCTCCATTTTGCATGTGCACTTTATAAAGCTAAGGCTAGTCGTGAGATCTCTAAAGCCCGGTGGAATATTCTTTATATCTCCCGATCCCGTGACTACCTTATATCTCTTAATCTCCCGATCGGATGGAATATTCCCTTTCTATCTAGTGACTTAGTGATTTCACTTCAGTCAAGCAATCTCTAAATGAAACCCAAGGTCAGCAATTCTTCCTGGGGTCTAGCGACAATGAGATTTTCCTTAGTCGGGTAATCGCTTAACAGAAAGGGAATATTCTAGGATGTCTAGTGGCTTAGAGATTGAAGGCTAGTCGCTAGATCTCCGAATTCAAATACATGTTAAATATGAGTTAGAAAGCCCTTGGTTGGGAAGTCTCCAGATATAACCCAGGGTAGAGAAAGTTTTTCAGTGACTTGGAGATTGCTTTGGTCATGTATTCTCAGAGTTTAACCCTAGTTAGGAGAAGGATTATGAGATTCAGTGAAATCTGTTGTCACTTAATATCTAGATATTCCTAAGTTAAATAAAAGGTTGAAACATGTCAGAACCCAGCGGTTATGTTTTGCATTCAAAGATCTAGCGACTATGTGTTCTCATAATCTCTTGATCCTGGCGGTTATGTCCTTAACATTCAGAGATTTAATAACATGGTTATCTCTTGATCTTGAAATGCAGCAGCTAAGTTAAGAAAGACCAAGTGACTCAACGACCACCGTCAGATCAAGTGAGGATCAACGCTTGTCACGTAATCGCTAGATCAAGCCAAAGTTAATGAAAAGGTCAGGAGACTCAGCAACTAAAGGAAAAAAAGAACCTAAGGTGAAGGCAAAGTTAGGGTTAAAGTCAGAAGCAGTGCCTGGGTAAAATGGACGATCTGACGACTATGTTTTAAAAGACAGATCAAGTTTAAATATCAACCATTGATAAAGATAAAGGCTTGGTTCCACCTGTGACCATTTATATTTTTAAATTCAAATATCTGAAGTACTAGATTTGAGAAATTATGGCAAGGCCAAGATGCAGAGAGGTAGATGGATCAAGGTGCCTTGTTTGCAAGCAGATGTAGTGATGAAATGGACATGCAGGTACAAAGATCTAATCAACCAAGATATTTTAGTGATGCATTTATGGTCAGACTTTATAGAATTAGGGTTGGTTATTATTCTATGAAAATCTATGTAACCCTAGTTAGATTTTTGTTGCTGCCTATGTGCAATGAAGGAGATGTATATAATGTTTTTTGGAGCTTTTAGAGCTGGGAGTTTACAATTGTAAAAGAGAGATTTTTTTTCTGAGGAGTTATCCATGGCATTCTTTCTGCCCTCTGGCTTTCTGCAGTTTGTAACCTTTCATTGAGGTTTAGATATTGCAAAGGTATTTTGTGACATTCTTTTTGTCCCTATGCCTTCTTGTTTGAATTTTCTCTTAATGGATTAAGTATATGCATGTTTTCAGTAATATCTTAGGGTTCCTGATCCTTCTTTCTTTCTGCAATTCATGTGTATTCCTATGGATGATTTGATTTGATTTGAATGATCTTGTGGGTATACTTCAACCCCCTAACAATCTGTCTCATTCCTATACCTAGTTGTAGAGGTGAATGTTTGTTTGTAGGTTATAGATTGTGTCTAAATTCTTAAGAATGCTATTGTTTGTGAAATTCTCTCTTTCTGTGAATAGCCTCTTTCTATTGCAGACCCTTCTATGAAATACAATGCAAACCTATTTAGTGAGTTGTGATCCCCTAGACCTGAGTTTGTGCACTGATTTCATTCTCTATACTATAATTCATACCATACTTTTGGTGTATCACCTAGTAGGATAGTTTGCTTTCAGTTATTTCCCTTTCATGCATTCCTTCTATCCCTTTTCCCTCAAGAATTTACTTTCCTATCAAGAAGAAAATTAAGGTGATTATCCAAGAGGAACTAGCCTAGAACCTAGAGGTCTCATCTCAGTTAGCATAGGTGCCACAACCTGGAGATGATTCCCATGTTATACTAAGTTATCAAGACCAAGAGAGCTTGAAACAAGGGTGCAAACTTAGTGTATAACAATTCTGGCACACCCAGTGGGACCAAAGTTTAGATTCATGTTCAAAGTATGCTATCTCTGATATGCTGATAACATACTACAAACCTAGAAGAGGTCATTTTGTTGCATATTTGACGACTCTGGGAAGTCTGCTGGTTTCAAAGATCAAGTGCTGGTATGTTTCAAATCTTTCATATTTAAATTCTAGCTAATTGCATGAGTAGACATATCAAGTTATTATGGATAGTCATGTTACTCACCATCCTATTATGAGAATAATGCTCAATGGGCTAGTTATTAGCCTTATCAAAGCCACCTAAAGCCTGCTTTTACCCCCAAGCTTTCATACTATACAAGGCTATCAATATATCCAACATGCCCCAAATGATTATGCCCTTGTACAAGATTATGAGCAAGCCCTCCAACAAGAGGGATCATGGGCACAAATGGTACAACAAAAAATGCAAAGCCAGCTACCTCATCATACTTGCCACCCACTTACCCCTTCTCAGCCTAATTGGTAGTAGATTCATAGCTCAAACTTTATAAAAGAGCAAGAAGAGACAAAGAATCTATTGCTTGATTTGATTAAGCAAGTGTCTGAGATCAAAGAGCAGCAAGAGATGGAGGCTCAAAGTTATGGACAAAGGCTAGTTCCCTACCAAGTGATAGAGGCTCTTGTTGATGAGCAAAAAATAAAAAAATTTCAAGAAGAGATCAATCACCGAGCTGATATTGAGTCAGCAAGGCCGAGATCACAAATTGCTAAACAAGAGGCTCTTAAAATTAAAATCCCAAGCTAGAGGACCCATTTTTCTCAAGAGGCTACACATGAAGAGCCTACAAAGAATTCATTTCCAAGCTTTAGGAGTACCCTTCAAGATTTTGAGCCTATTTTGGAGCAATTGCAACCTTATTGTGTTCTGCAACAACCTAAGGACTATATTGAGATAGAGCAACACCAAGATGACAAGGCCTTCAGTTTTCCAAGCTTCAAGATAGGTATGCCTTCTATGTCTCCCCCTGAGCCCCCTCAATTTCACATCCCAAGTTTTAAGGCAAAAAGTTCTTTCCAAGAGCCTATACTTGAGATCCAGTCTACCACTCTGCAAGAGCAGTCTGTTCAAGAAAATTATTTATCTCAAGAGGCCCCTCTGGTCTATCAAGATGATGAAGTGTCATGGATACCCCAATGGACTCTGCCTCCTAGTTGTCAAATGCCAGGTCTTTTCAAAGATACTAGTCTAGTGTTCGAGCAAGGACCTATGGTAAATGAGCTTTCATGTGATGAGGAGGAGATGAAATATGAGGTATCAGTGTTGAGTGATGATTATGATAAAGTGAGCTAGCAATGTGAGGAGATGGAGATTGATGCTCAGCTTGAACTCTTGGTTGGTTTGTTTGATGAGCTCCCCCTCTTTGTTGATGATGAAGAAGAGACCATGCCATTACCTATGGCTAAAGGTCAATCAGAACAAAAGGTTCATCATCAATAGGATGTTGATATAGAAGAGGATGCCTTGTCCTTGTTAGATGAGCTACCTAGTTTTGTTGAGCAAAATGAAGAGGCTATGATCATAGCCACCTTTGTAAAATTGTAGTAGCTAGAAGAGGTTGATCCTAAGGATATACTAATTCATGAGCTTGATCTTATCTTCAAGGAGGAGACTTCCCAATATGAAGAAGATAACTAGAGCCTTGGGGAAGATTGTTTGCAGGGCATCATAGGAAGCTTGTGGGTGGAGCTTGATTGTAAAGAGCCAGTCATTCCTGGGGGTCTTCAGGATATTGACAACTTTGATGAGCTCTTTGCATGTTTAAAGGAAGAGGATAAAAATCCCCTATGCATGGAGGATGAGTTGGCATGGCTATCCATAATAGAGGGCAACCATGAGGATAAAAAAGAAACCATCAAGGAAAGTCCTACCTTCAGACTTTCGAGAGGCTGCCCTATCAGATACTTAACCTAGAAGGAGTTTACTAAGACATCTCCCCATGATCAATTTGAGGTGAGTAAACTTGATCCTATCCTTCCAGAGGCAGTTCACCATTGTTTGATAAATCTTTATATGCCTCATATCCTCATAGCTATCCTTATGCACTCAATGCAAAATATCCTAATGAGGAAGGGTAGTTATTTCAGCCTACTAGCGAATGGCTTTGTTTGACCAGTTTTCTATACTGGTTAGTTTAGGTTAGGTTAGTTTTCATTCTTTCTGTCCCCTTTTTCTAGGTTAGCTTTCCTATTTTCCAAGAAGTGCTCGTGCAAAGTTTTTTGTTCTTCTAGTGCCAGGTCTATTTCTCTATTGGAAAGTTTTGTGCTCACATGGTGACTCCTATGCCCAATGGATCATTTTAAGGCCACTAATCTAATGTCTAGCAAGCTGACATCCAGCAGAAATCACCAAAATGTTACCCCAAATTTTCCTATTCCATGCAATTTTGGCCACAGGCTGGGCTCCATCCAGAGGTCTTCATTCTTAAATCTTGTGGAACACCTTGAGAAATTTTTATAGGTTTGCACCTTTTCCTCTAGTCTCTGCAATTTTTTAACTCCCTGGTCTAACGATATTTCAATTTGAAAATGTGACCGTTGGAGATAGAAAACCCTAAAAACCCTATGGCCTTTCTAATTTGTTGTTACCTTTTTTGGCCACTTAAGTCTCCATTTTGCATGTGCGCTTTATAAAGCGAAGGCTAGTCATGAGATCTCTAAAGCCCAATGGAATATTCTTTATATCTCCTAATCCCGTGACTACCTTATATCTCTTAATCTCTCAATCAGATGGAATATTCCCTTTCTATCTAGCGACTCAGTGATTTCACTTCAGTCGAGCAATCTCTAAATGAAACCCAAGGTTAGCAATTCTTCCTGAGGTCTAGCGATAATGAGATTTTCCTTAGTCAGGTAATCATTTAATAGAAAGGGAATATTCTAGGATGTCTAACAGCTTAGAGATTGAAGGCTAGTCGCTAGATCTCAGAATTCAAATACATGTTAAATATGAGTTAGAAAGCCCTTGGTCAGGAAGTCTCCAAATATAACCCAGGGTAGAGAAAGTTTTTCAGTGACTTAGAGATTACTTTGGTCATGTATTCTCAAGGTTTAACCCCAGTTAGGAGAAGGATTATGAGATTCTGCAAAATCTATTGTCACTTAATCTCTAGATATGTCTGAGTTAACTAAAAGGTTGAAACATGTCAGAACCCGATGATTATGTTTTGCATTCAAAGATCCAATGACTATGTATTCTCATAATCTCTTGATCCTAGTGGTTATGTCCTTAACATTCAGAGATTCAGCGACATGGTTATCTCTTGGTCTCAAAATGCAGTGGCTAAGTTAAGAAAGATCAAATGACTCAACAACCATCGTCACATCAAGTGAGGATCAACGCTTGTCACATAATCACTAAATCAAGCTAGAGTTAATGAAAAGGTCAAGAGACTCAGCAACTAAAGGAAAAAGAGAACCTAAGGTGAAGGCAGAGTTAGGGTTAAAGTCAAAAGCGGTGCCAGGGTAAAATGGATGATCTGACAGCTATGTTTTAAAAGATGGATCAAGTTTAAATATTAGTCGTTGATAAATATAAAGGCTTGGCACCACCTGTGACCATTTATATTTTTAAATTCAAATATCTGAAGTACCAGATTTGAGCAATTATGGCAAGGCTGAGTTGCAGAGAGGTAGATGGATCAAGGTAGCTTGTCTACAAGTAGATGTAGTGATGAAATGGACATGCAAGTACAGAGATCTGATTGGCCAAGATATTTCAATGATGCATTTATGGTCAAACTTGACAGAATTAGGGTTGGTTACTATTCTATGAAAATCTATATAACCCTAGTTAGATTTTTGCTGCTACCTATGTGTAATGAAGGAGATGTATATAATGTTTTTTGGAGCTTTTAGAGCTGGGAGTTTACAATTGTAAAAGAGAGATTTTTTTTCTGAGGAGTTATCCGTGGCATTCTTTATGCCCTCTGGCTTTCTATAGTTTGTAACCTTTCATTGAGGTTTAGATATTGCAAAGGTATTTTGTGACATTCTTTTTGTCCCTATGCCTTCTTGTCTAAATTTTCTCTTAATGGATTAAGTATATGCATGTTTTTAGTAATATCTTAGGGTTCCTGATCCTTCTTTCCTTCTTTAATTTATGTGTATTCCTATGGATGATTTGATTTGAATGATCTTGTGGGTATGCTTCAACCCCCTGACAATCTATCTCATTCCTATACCTAGTTGTAGAGGCGAATGTTTGTTTGTAGGTTATAGATTATGTCTAAATTCTTAGGAATGCTATTGTTTGTGAAATTCTCTCTTTCCCTAAATAGCCTCTTTCTATTGCAGACCCTTCTATGAAATACTGATGCAAACCTATTCAGTGAGTTGTGGTCCCCTAGACCTAAGTTTGTGCATTGATTTCATTCTCTATACTGTAATTCATACCATATTTTTGGTGTATCACCTAGTAGGATAGTTTGCTTTTAGTTATTTCCCTTTCATGCATTCTTTCTATCCCTTTTCCCCTCAAGAATTTACTTTCCTGTCAAGAAGAAAATTAAGGTGATTATCCAAGAGGAACCAGCCTAGAACCTGGAGGTCTCATCTTAGTTAGCATAGGTCCCACAACCTGGAGATGATTCCCATGTTATACTAAGTTATCAAGACCAAGAGAGCCTGAAACAAGGGTGCAAACTTAGTGTATAACAGTTTGATCTAATGAAAGATTATGATGTGATACTTGATTTGATGATTGATTTACAAAAAAATTTCTCATAAAAGCTTTCTCTTTGATTTGATGATTGGTCTCTCGATTGTGGATGATGATCTTGTTGATGTTGATTATTATTCGATGGTATGCCCCTTTGGAAATGAAATAAAATTTGATCGATGATTGAATATTTTGATGTTCTTAGTTAAATCATGTTGATTTCGTTCAATTTTTAATTTCATTTCCAATATTGATTTTACATCTGTTTGATTACAAATGCCCCTGTTTTGGCTGATTTGATGTAAAATTCAAGTCCCTGGGTCAATTCTGGTGAAAGATTTCCTTTTTAGGTCATAGATACCCTTTTTTAGGTCAAAAGACTATATAAAGGGTGTTCGGTTTCACAATAGATCAAGATAATCATGCCATTGTCTCTCCTTCAAAGATAATATATCTATTCTAGGGATTACCTATTCCATCATGAAATACACTTGAATTGTCAACCCAGGGATGTAGGACTTGGATTGGGTCAGCACAATTTGTGCACTAAGTTCCTTTAGGGGTCATAACACCTATGTTGTAGGAAAGTAAAATGCATTGGAAGAATCTATGCTGCTACTACAAAATAGTAAACACACCTTGGCTAACAATAGATAATTGTAGGAAGCTTAAAAATGAACCTAAACTAATTAAAAACTCAGAACATCTGCTATGATCATTTTTTGCAAGTGTTGTAGGAACTTTACAGTAATAATGTTGCAAGACTAATATAGTAAATCTATCTGAAAATAGGAAACTACAGGAAATGAATCTATTCTACCTAAATCTATTCCACCTCCCAAGTGGGCCCCCTTGGTTGGCTTCAATTAACTATGAACACAACAAGTGCTTCAAAATCTTTCTTCCATTAAAATCCTTCTTTGATTACATAGAAACTAAATAATTCATGAAGAACAAAAAGAGTAACTTCTGAATCTAAATCAGCATTATCTATTTCCTCATTAGCTTCCTAAGATGATCCAAATCCATTATATAGAGGATTAGATGCTTATTAAAAACATAACATAAAAAGTCTTGAACAAACATTGTCAGAAAAGAAGGCGGAAGATCAACCATGACATAGTACATTTACTACCAGGCAATAGAATAACAACTTGCAAGAAATATAGCAAGTTATATCCCCTATAATCTTTGGAACTCCTTTGCAGGCATGACTTATCCAACAGAACTGAATTGCGCTTTCTTTTCCATGACTGGTCTCCATTATCTTCCTCTTTAAATGTGGTAATCACCACTCTTTGCGTCGCTCCTCATTCTCCTAAAAAGTTAGCAACATCTGGAACACATATGCAAGATAACATTCCTACTTTTACTCAGATTATAGAACATAGCTTAAAATAGTTATATGAAATATTACATTCTATGTATAGTATTAAGCAAAACATGTCATACACACTACCCATAGGTTTAGTAGGTTCTAGCTATCTTTGGCATAAGTTCACAAGATATTTACAACAAGTATTCAGAAATGTTTTGTCAAAGCACAAAGAGTGTGTCCAAACTATAAAAACTATATCAAAATTAAGACATTAATATGCCTCATCATCTGCCCCCCACTATTCAAATGCTTGTCCTCAAGCATTATACTTCTTTACCATAGCTCTAAAGTCACTGACTATGGTTCTCCCTTTCTTCCCACTTCTAAAGCTGTAGTAGAATCCTCTAGTGCACTCCCAGTGATCACCTATGTGCTTTGCAACCAACAGGTCTAGTTTAGTAGCTTTATTATCATAAAGAGGCCAAAGAAGCATAGGAGGCTAAAAGGATAAGGGCATCCATAGTTCCTTTCTGATCTGTCATCCTAGTTGTATGTATTTGGTCACCCTATGAACAGTTGCCTCATAATTGATAGGGCTATGTGGTTCTACCTATTTGAAGGCATCTGTCAGTCGGTTCCACCTGTTCCTAATCCCTGAAAAAGCTCTTTGATGTGTAAAGTTTGGGAGTGTCTAGTAATCTCTATAAACCTTTTCTCTTTCTACAAACACTTTAGCCCTAACCTCTGGTTTTGGTTTCCCATAATTTAATCTGAACCAATCTCTTAGAAGATCATCAGGCTTATGTGATTCAGCCCGTAGTAGCAAAGGTTCAAATTTTTCAAGATCTCTGTAGGCATTTAAATACTTGTCATAGTTTGTCTCATTATGCATCCAAGACATTAAAGCCCTAAGGTGAACATCTCCTATGTAAAGAAAAGGATTCTACTCTGTTTCATGTGGAATTATGAAATTATGTAGATATAGTTCACACAACAAATTCTTCTGCCATGTGGGCAGAGTCTGATACACATTGTAAAAATCTTGAACAGTTTTAAATTCATAATTAATATCCCTTATTGTCATCATTAGTTGAAATAATAGAAACTATTCCTTCAGACAAATAGAATACACCCTTGGTGGTGGTCTACAGGCCATGACTTGGCCAGCGAACTTTAAAGCCTTATTCATCTGTTGTTTCTATTTCTCAAGTTGTTCCTTGAGGGATTCAATTTCCTCATCTTTATCAAATATTATCTTCTACATTTGGTCTCTTTCTTGTTTCCACAAGGTCTTTTGAAAAATGAAGTGATTGTACAGACCAAATAATATAGATTGAATTGTAGACGAAGGAAATTCTTGGGCCATAGCTTTCTTCTTTCATTCCTTAGCAACTTGCTGGAAATAATGGGTGTATGAGGAGGATCTATAAGGTATGATAGAAACATTAGAGTATACAGGGACTGGTGGAGAAGTAGGTTGAACACTTTTAGGTGCATTTTCTATGACTATAGTAGGATTTGGCTCACACATTTCTTGATCACCCTGTGGCATTTCACTGTCAGGCTTATTTTCACATGTCTCCACATTTTGGGGTTCCAACTATACAGGAGAGTCATTTGACCTACTATTCTGCATGAGGTTTTGATCCTTGACCTCGCATGCGAGGGCTTCGATGTACAAGAACCTCTTTAACCTCTATTACTTTTTGGGTCCGTTTTGGTCTAGATGGTGTTGGGGTAGACGTTGTAGGATTAGTTGTTGCAGGAGTAGACCTTTTTCTCTTTGCCACTTGAACAGGAGGGTTTTGGACTTTCCTTTTAAAATTAAGGCTCTCTTCATCAACCTTATGTTTTCCTTTGTCTATGGAAGAGCTAGGTATATCATCCTCTAAAATAGGCCCAACAAATTTATCAGTAGGAGGTAATGCTGGTTCTTTCTCTGTTTCAGTTGGATTCTGACTAGGCCCCTCAATTTCTTCCTCATTCCCTAAATTTTGCTGGACAAGGTTGTCTTGAGGCTGCAAGGTTTTAAATTCAACAAATTCTGCCCACGATATAGGGGAGGAATCCCTAAGAGACCTTTCAACTAAAATTTTAACTAGGGCATGATGAGAAATAGAATTTTCATTTCCTTTTTGAGTCTTTTCGGCACTAATACACAACATTGTATAAAGGAAATTGGGGACATTAACTTGAATGTTATGCCTTACACAACTGAGCAACTTAAAATGATGGCCGTGTAGGTTTGAAAATCTGCCTTGGTAGGTCAAATACTTGATGATATGGTTCGCCAATTCTGGATACGACACTGGAAGAGAGAGTCTCTTACACCCTTGCTTTGAGATTTCCAATGGAAGGTCACCTGACTGAGAAAACTGTGCCTGCGATGACTTGGCGTCATGTTCATTTGGGTAATGCTCTCCATTCATTGGTAGTCATGTGACTTCTACTATCCACTCCTCAATAGCAACCACTTTTAATCCCCATACGGTGGCTTCTCCTTCATCAAATGTCCTCATAAACTCCATTGCTACCTCTTCATCGAACTTTATTAATTGTAGGAAGTAGCCAAGCCATCCACAAGCATTAAAGCTATAGACTACTTCCACATCCGCTAGTAGAATACCATGGACAACTGGCTCATGTCTCTGCAATTGACCTCCCATCTTCAAAATGCCTAGTTTTAAATTTCTCTATTCTCACCACCCTGATAATTTTTACCCCCTTAACTCTCTGCAAATACCTTCTTCTCAGAATTCAAATTGATCTTTCTAAGAAATGCCAATACCACATTCTCTTAACACAGCTCCGTTATGTTTGGCATGTAAAATAATGATGTTATTAATTATGAAGGACATCAAGGTTTTAACTGGAAGTGTTCTCATATAAATGATAGTCCTTTTAAGTCATGTCAAACTTAGGAAATCTTTCCCAAAATCAGAATGAAAAGGTATGATAGATACAATAAAGATTTTAAAATTAAAAACAGACCACAGCCAACGTACAACATATAATGTGGACATGACTAGGGTGACATGGAGATGACACTTGGAAATAAATACACTTTCCCTACTCCCCATGAAATTTTGACAAGTGTCCACACTTAAAAAATTTCACACAGGAATGGAAAACTGGTTTTAGGCTCATACGATACCATTAATGCAGTATTATATATAATTATTGAAACCTATGCGCTAAAAATGAGGAGAAAGTAAAAATGTGGTACCTAAAAATTTTAGATCATGCATCCGCATGCAAGTTGATGATTTGGCAAAGTCTGGTGATCACAAAAAAGGTGCTGACGGCATGTTTTATTAAAAATAGTAAAAATAGAATTTGTGGGTGACGTGGAGGGTGAGTGGATGGTAGACAAAGAAATGAGATGAGTTGATAAGAAGAAAATGAAAATTGAATGAAAGAATGGACCTCATATGGAATGAGGTTTTATTATGTGTTGCTCATTGAAGGCTTGTTATGGTACGGCTATAGGAAGAAGGCTTTCACCCTCCGCTGCAGGAACTGTGTCCATAGGAGCTGGTAAATTGCTTGGTTGGAACTGCTGCAGGAACTCATCCTTAGTCTGTGGTTTATGATAGAGGTACAATCGATGGCCATTTACAAGTAGTTTGAAATGGACTGGATCAATGGTTGTCAGCTGGACGGCTCCATTGTTGAATACATACTGAATTTCGTAAGGCCCTAGCCACCGAGTCTGCAATTTTCCTGGTATCTCCTTGAATCGAGAATCATATAAAAGAGCCCAATCTCCCACTTGGAAGTGTTTATTCCTAATATGTGCATCATGCCTCTTCTTTTATTATTTTTGAATGATCTCGGTTCTTTCCAAAGCTATCTTTCTTATTTCATCCAGTGAGTTCAAGTGGAGAAGTCTCTCTTCTTGTGTTGCAGGAAGGTTGATGTTAAATTCCAGAGCAATGCTTAATGTTTTATGTTCAAATTCAATGGGCAACATTGTTGCTTTTCCATACACAAGTTCAAATGGGGTGAATCCAGTTGTTGTCTTCCATGTAGTTCGGTAAGCCCAGACAACGTTAGTTAGTCTGTTGCTCCAATCCCTCCTATGTATTTGCACTGTCTTGGTCAGAATGGCCTCAATTTCTCTGTTGGTGACCTCTGCTTGCCCATTTGCCTGGGGGTGATAAGGGCTGGATTTCTGGTGCCTTATGCTATATTCTTTCATAAGTTTAGTGATCAAATTTGATGTGAACTGGGCTCCTTGATCTATTACAAGTTCTCTGGGAACTCCATAGCATGTGAATATTTCTTCATATAAGAATTTAGCTACTTTCTCATCTCTTGCATTTTTCATCGCCTTGACTTCCACCCATTTTGTTAAATAATCCGTACATACTAAGATGTAGGATTTTCCATTTGATGGTGGGTCAATTGGCCCTATGAAGTCCATACCCCACTTGTCAAAGGGTGTTACAACAACCTATGGATTGAGTGGCATCTCATCTGATCTTGTTGGCCAGCCCATTCTCTAGCATTTGTCACACTCGGTTGTATAACTTTTTGCATCCTTATGTAATGTTGGCCAGTAATATCCAGTTGTAAGTATCTTTAATGTTGTTCATTTTCCTACAAAATGTCCTCCACATGGTTCATCATGACAGGCATGTAGTATGTCATATATTTCATCTTCCCTGACACATATCCTCATGATTTGATCTGGTCCAGTATAGAAGAGATTGTTATCTATCCATGAATAATTAAAACTTTTCTCTACAAGCTTCTTCCTATCTTTTTGGGAGAAGTGTGGTGGCATTTTATTTTTAGCAAGATAGTTTTCTATATCTACATACCATGGTGTATGGGTTGCTATGTGGAAAAAATTCTCATCTGGAAATGTATCTTCAATAGGAGTTGGATCTTCATCAACAAGTTGAAGTCTAGACAAATAGTCAGCAACTACGTTGGCCTTGCTTGGCTTATCAATAATGGTAATATCAAACTCCTGCAATAACAAGATCCATCTTGCCAATCGGCTAGTTACAATAGGTTTTTTCATCAAGTACTTTATGGCTGAGTGGTCAGTATGAACAAAAATAGGATAGCCAGTTACATAGTGTCTAAATTTGTTCAATGCATAAACTACAGCTAAAAGTTCCTTCTCAATTACTATGTAGTTTAGTTCAGGGCCATGGAGACTTTTACTAATATAATAGATTGCATTTTCAAGGTTGGCAGGCTTTTTTCCTAATAAAACACCTACAACGTAGTCTGATGCATCAGTATGGATATGAAATGGAATAGACCAATCTAGTCCCTTAAGAACTGGTGCTATGGTGAGGAGTTTCTTAAGCTGCAGAAAGGATTCATTACATGCTGGTGTCCAAATGAATTCAACTTCTTTAGTCAATAGTGTATACAAAGGACTAGCTATTTGACTGAAATTTTGAATGAAACACCTATAATAGCCAGCATGACCTAAAAAAGATCTTACATCTTTTGGTTTAGTAGGTGTGGGCAATGTTAGGATTACCTCTATCTTGGTTGGGTCCACTTGTATCCTTGTGGCTAATATAAAGTGACCAAGCACTACCCCTTCCTGCATAAGCATGAAACATTTCTCACTATTAAGTGATAGATTATGTTCTTTGCATCAAACAAGAACCTTTTCAAGATTCATCAAAGCCTCCTCGAAGGTCACTCCAAATGCTATAAAATCATCCATATATATTTCCATACAGTCATGTGATATGTCAGCAAAAATACTAATTATAGCTCTTTGAAATGTTGTTGGAGCATTGCACAGGCCAAATGGCAACACAGAGTATGAAAAAGTACCCCATGGGCATGTAAATGTAGTTTTATCCTGATCCTCTGGAGCTATACTTATTTGATTATAACCACTGTATCCATCAAGAAAAGAAAAATATTTCTTACCAACCAGAGTATCCAGAACTTGATCAATAAATGGTCAAGGAAAATGATCCTTCTTCATTTCCTTATTCAATTCTATGTAATCTACACAAATCTGTCATTTCCCTCCCTTTTTAGGTACTATAACTAGAGGTGAGACCCATCGACTATCAGATATAGGGTATATGAAACCAATATCAAGCAATTTTTCTAGTTCATTTTTAACTATTTCCCTGAGTGTTGGATTAATCTGCCTCTAGGGTTGATGGAGTGGTAGGCACCCTTCATTGATATGTATTATATGAGTGCATAATGTGGGGCTTAACCCTTTCATATCTCCATAGTCCCATGCAAAAGCTTTTTCATGTTTTTGAAGAAGCTCTGTTAACTGTTTCAGCTATTTGGGAGGTAGTTTGTTATTGACATGGAGATTATGACCTTTTGACAACTCAACAATAGTTGTGAGATTAACCATAGCAGCTTCAGAGATGGGACTTGTATCTATTTCACATGGTAAAAGTTGATGGATAATGTCTGGCTCCTTAGGTAGAAAACAATTCTCAGTATGTTCCTCATATGTAGTTAGTTCCAACACAAAATTGTTAGATACATCCTTTTCTACCACACAAGTATTATTAAGAATACTCTGAATTACTGAATCTTCCTCCTGTAGCTTTAGAAAAGACTATCTATGTAACATCATAAGATGTACTACAGAGTTTAACTCTTCCTCTCCATCTCTTAAATCTGGCCATACAGGTGTGCTTAAATCTGGTTGGGGTTGTGCTGGAGGATACAAGACAAATTTCTTTGTTTCTTTCCTATCTGATATGGTCATATTTCCTCACCTACAACTTATATTTGCATCAGCTGTAGCTAACCAAGGTCATCCTAAAATGACAAGGTAACCAGCTAAGTTGACTTTTGGGGATAGAATCATAAAATCTATAGGGTACCCTAGAGAATCTAGGGCTACTACTATGTCCTCTATCATCCCATCAGGAGTGACAGTAGAACTATCAACAAGTTTCAAAATTGTTGGGATAGCCTATAATCCTTCTATGTTCAGCTTTTTCATAGTATCCTTGGTCATTACATTTATAGCAGCACCAAGATCAATCAAGGCATTTTTAACTGACTGACCATTTATAATCACATTCACAACTGGACTTCCTGGATCAAAATATTTAGGAATAACCAATTTTCCTAACATAATGTCAACCAATTGTCCCATAACATGGACTGTGGTTGGGTCTTTTTTCTTCCTCCCAGGCTTTTTAAGACAGGCTTCTCTGATAGCTTTTCCATAAACAGGAACATCTTTAATAGCTTGGAACAAAGGAATCTGGACATGCATGTTCTTCAACAGGTCAATGATGTCAAAGGATTGTTCCTCTATTTGTGAAGGTTTACTTTGTATAAGCTTTTGTGGAAAAGGAGGTTCAACTGCAATTTGAGTTTGAACTAAACTAGTTACATTGGCTGGGTCAACCGCTTCCAGCAGAGAAGTTGTTGGTGATGATGTTGTAGGAGGATATGGTATTTCAGTTATAAGAGGTGGTTCAAGTGTTGGTAAGGTTGTACCAGATCTCAAATGTATATCTGCAACATTTAGAGCATAAACAGGATACTATTGAGCATCAGCAGCATACATTGGTTGTTGTGGCTGTTGGTTATTTAGATTTTGCTGAGGTTGTGCAGGCAACTGAGTCTATTTTTGAGGTCCAAAAATTGTAGGTGGTAAAGGTGGGTATCTGGTATTGTTAGACCATTGCTGAGGTCCTCTCCATTGGTTTGTAGACTACCAATTCCCTTGGGGTGGTTGCCATTGGTTTGGAAACTATGGCCATTGGAGCTATTGTGGAGGATACCATTGACTTTGTGGATTATTTTGCCAAGCATTGTTCCAATTAAGTTGATTATATTGTGGAGGACCTTGGACACTATGGTTTTGCCATTGATTACTATATGGATTTGAATTTTGTAAAGGGTCTTGAGGCATACCTTGACATGGGGCCCATGGCTGACATTGAGAAATGAAAAATACTTGCTCATCTTCTCCTTCTATCTTTAGGTACTCAGTTGGAAGATGTTGGTTTTCCACATTAGCGACCAATTTGCAATGACAATCTTTCTTCTGTTTCCGGCAGTGTGGACAGTACTCAGCTAACTGCTCCTCAGCTTCTGCATGTTTCTTCTTAGTAGCCATTGTATCCAAATGTGTGGTGACATCATTAATGATGTCTTGCTTGAAATTAGACAACAAATTTGAAATTTCCATCTTTGAAATACCAGAGCCACTTCCCTTGGCTATTGCTGAGCGAAATCCCCTTCCTTTCTTTACTGCTGACCTAGAGTAGTTTTGGAAAATCTTTTGAAGGTCATCCCATGAAGATTAGGATATATCTCCTCCTACCATCAAATCCAATGCTTCAAGACAGTTCTCATTTACTCCTCTGAGAAAAATCAGCTTCTGGGACTCCTCCTGCAGGGTGTGTTGTGGGTTCTTTTGTAAGTTGAACAGGAAGCGAGATATATAATATTCTAATGTTTCATCTTCCCGTTGTGACATTCTAAAAATGTCATCACCTTTTGAATCATTTCCCCTACAATATTCCTTATACTTGTTAAGAAATAGGTGTCTCATATCATCCCAATTTGCTATTGCATTTTCCCCCAAGCCCATAAACCATTTTAAAGCTGACTCTTTTAGTGTGGCTGGGAATAATTTTAGCTTGTGACTATCATTATTATAGTCAAATCTTTGACATAGGATATCAAATTCGAATAGAAAATTATCAGGATCCTCTGTGACGAGACCATAAAACTTTGGTAATGCTGATGCAGGTATATTTTTGAGATTGGGATTATTGACGAGACTTGGTATTAGAAATGGAAATGTGGGAGCTGCCATAGCTGGAGTTATGGGATATTGAAACTGTGGCTATAAATTGGTAATTGTTGGGGGATTCTGAATAGCAGGCGGTCCTCGAATTGGATTAGTATGGAAGCTAGACAATATTTCCTCAAATGGATAGAGGTCAAATGTTTTATGGATGTCTTCTTCTACTGAAGATGATGATGTAGTAAACTCTGGGCTTGCATCTAGAAATGGCAGTTCAGGTTCTTCAAATCCTTCTTTTGGTTTCACAAGCTCCTTAGGAAGGAATCTACCATGGACATCTCTCTTTCTTTGATGCATGCAAGAAATTGGTGACTTGTTAATCAAGCTCACAACTTTTTAGTTCCTAGCTAACAAACTAATCTAAAAATAAATGACTCATGAAGGTTCCTAGCTTGACACCATCCCCGACAGCAGTGCCAAAAATGTTTCATTTCATAATAGATGAAGATAATCATTCCATTGTCTCTCCTTCAAAGATAATATATCTATTCTAAGGATTACCTATTCCATCATGAAATGCACTTGAATTGTCAACCCAAGTATGTGGGACTTGAAATGGGTTAGCATAGTTTGTGCACTAAGTTCCTTTAGGAGTCATAACACCTATGTTGCAGGAAAGTAAAATGCATTGGAAGAATCTACGTTGCTGCTACAAAATAGTAAACACACCTTGGCTAACAACAGATAATTGCAAGAAGCTTAAAAATGAACCTAAACTAATTAACAACTCAAAACATCCACTATGATCATTTTCTGCAAGTGTTGCAAGAACTTTCACAGCAATAATGCTGCAGGACTAATACAGTAAATCTATCTGAAAATAGGAAACTGGAGGAAATGAATCTATTCTACTTAAATCTATTCCACCTCCCAAGTGGGCCCCCTTGGTTGGCTTCAATTAACTATGAACACAACAAGTGCTTCAAAATCTTTCTTCCATTAAAATCCTTCTTTGATTACATAGAAACTGAATAATTCATGAAGAATAGAAAGAGTAACTCCTGAATCTAAATCAGCATTATCTATTTCCTCATTAGCTTCCTAAGACGATCCAAATCCATTATATAGAGGATTGGATGCTTATTAAAAACATAACATAAAAAGTCTTGAACAAACATCGCCAGAAAAGAAGGCGGAAGATCAACCATGACATAGTACATTTACTGCCAGGCAACAGAATAACAACTTGCAAGAAACATAGCAAGTTATATCCCCTATATTCTCTGGAACTCCTTTGCAGGCGCAGCTTATCCAACGAAACTAAATTGTGCTTTCTTTGCCATGACCGGTCTCCATTATCTTCCTCCTTAAATGCGGTAATCACCACTCTTTGCGTCACTCTTCATTCTCCTGAAAAGTTAGCAACATCCGGAACACATATGCAAGATAACATTCCTACTTTTACTCAGATATTAGAACATAACTTAAAATAGTTATATGAAATACTGCATTCTATTTATAGTATTAAGAAAAACATGTCATACACACTACCCATAGGTTTATTAGGTTCTAGCTATCTTTGGCATAAGTTCACAAGATATTTACAACAAGTGTTCAGAAATGTTTTGTCAAAGCACAAAGAGTGTGTCCAAACTATAAAAACTATATCAAAATTAAGACATTAATATGCCTCATCAAAGGGGTTATAATCCCTTTTTCACTATTCATTTTCACTTTCACTTTTCACTTTTTCCTATTTGACTTCTTCTACATTTCACAATGTCTGTCCCCATCCGTGAGCATAGATTTGAGCGATGTTATCAATATCAGTGTCTACCTGGCTCTGGACCTCCGGTGAGTGCCTATACTTCCTCTTTTTGTCAATTTTTGCATTTATTTTTTAGATTTTTAGATTTTTCCTGTAAATACCCTCATTTTTTCTTGTTTTCAATCCAAAGAGCACTTTTGCCCAATTAAACAATGCTTTCACCCTCCAAGTTGTGCTTCCACAATTTTAAGGTGTGCTTCCGCATTTCGATTGTGTGCTTTTGCTCGCTAGATTTTGGCCCTAATTCACCTTTACCTTGTTAAAGAGCGCTTTTGCCATTATTTTCACTTTTGCCTTTTTAAATAGCGCTTCTGATATTTTTAATATCACTTTTGAATTCTTTGGGCACTTTTGCCTATTTTTCCACTTTTAATCCTTTAAGTATCACTTTTACGTACTTAAAATAATGCTTTTGCATTTGTGAACTTTTAAATCCTAAAATAGGGCATTCACTCAGTAAAAATAATTTCAATTTGAATAAGTCCACTTTGTGTTTCTTTCGACGTCATCGATCAATTGATAGGTTAAGTTCCCAAATTTGATGTCTTTAGCAAGTTGTAATATGTCAGTATGAGTTAGTTATCATTTGAATATTTCTCGTCAATCTAGATTCTGATGGTGGGTGATGATAAATTTTCCATTCTATCTAAGTAGAAACATGAAAACTGATTGTGATTTGATATTTTGAAAAAAATTTAATTGACTTTGAATGATCTAAATAATAATTGATTTCAATTATGATGTGATTGAACTTGTTTTTATAGGAGATCCTTGGGTCCTTGTGTGTTCATGGTTCTAATCCTCTATCATGGAGCATGATTCCTAATCTCAGTGCGGTGGATCATCACCATATCAGTTCTTGTGGCCTATCTTTCCTTCTCCATCTTCCTCGATTCTGAGTGAATCGGGGTCTTCTCACTACTATGGCTGAGTGTTGGCACTCAGACCATAATACCTTCTATTTTCCATTAGGGGAGATGACTATTACTCTTGAGGATGTTTATAGGATCCTTCGCTTACCTACTCATGGTGAGCTAGTTTATTACGACTCTTTGTATGATGGAGCAGCAAGTCGATGAGTATTTGGTGATCGTACTATTGGTGATGCACACATCTAGTGGGCTCAATTTGTTTCCTTTCCTATATTGCCAGTTGTTTTGGGTACTTTGATTGGAGGTTTCCTTCTTCTTAACAGATGCAGGCACGGGTTTGTTGTTAGTTGGGGTCCCATTCTTGAGGATTTGATGGCACATCCTCATTGCTTTGATTGGGGTTTTTATGTTCTGGCCTAGTTATATCATGAGTTGCATACAGTGGTCTATAGGCAATCTACTACACTTACTACAGGCGCAATCCTTCTTTAGCTGTGGACTTGGGAGCATATCCCAATGACACATCCTATTATTGTGTGGGATCGTCAGCCAGGTTGGCCATTTGCTTGGATGTACAATGGTATTATTATCCAGACCCATATGGGTAAGTTGGATTACTGGTGATGGGTCATTGATGACATAGACATTGTTGTATGTGTAATACCCCAAAAATGGGCTATATGTTCATTAACCTCCTGCCTAATCAAATTGAATGAAATCGATATCAAAGTCCTAACCTAAGGCACATCTGAACATCATCGAATTCTAATTGATTATCTCAAATTCTGCATCGAGGAATATTCCTAGTAATATTCCTAATTATCATAATTATCTTTGATTTAATGATTATTTGGCGATAAATCTAATTTATCCTAAAGTTTGATTAATTGAATATTCTCAATATTTAATTAATTAGATTTAATTATGCCACTTAATTATTTAATTGAGGTTAATTCTATTTATTCCTAAATTGTATTATTTAATTTTGACAATAAATCCAAAATCCTATGAATGATTGATTAAATTTTTATTTAATTAATTAAAGCAAGTTGTCAATTTTTAATAATATTGTTTTTGAATAAAAGTTTGAAAAATAATTGATTAACCCATAAATCAATTATTTTATTTTTCAAAATCAGTTAAGTTGGAAATAAATCACTTTATTATTAAATTAATTCATATTAAATCATGCACATTCAAGAAAAGAAGACAACTATCAATTATCAATTAAAGCTAAACTCTATTTTGAGTTAAACTCTGCTTTTGCATGTTTTTGTGAGTTAAATATCCTTTATTTAAAAATAACTCAAAAATCAACCTAAGTTATTTGAGTGATTTATGGTTTTTTTTCCCATGCACCTCCAAAGCCCTGGATTTCTATAAATTAAGGCTTTAGCTCATCACAAATCATCCACAAGAATTGCATAATCACGCTACCAAATTGGAGACTGAAGAATCATCTTTGTGAATCCAAGCTTTGTGAGATCAATATTGCATAGTTTTTCATATCATATTAGAATTTCATTTCTAGATTAGCATATCATATCAAGTTTTCATATAGAATAGTTTCATATCATTTTTTCATCATTATTGCATAGAAAAACCAAAAAAATAGATTACTTTTCATTCATTCCATATCTAGATTTTACATTCAAATCCTTCATTTAGGTGTCGTCAAGGTCGCTGATCTTGGTATAATCTAAGAACATCATACTCGCACCTATTAGAAGGCAGTAAATCACCTGGTTAGTTTAGCTTTCATTTCACTACACAATTTTGATTTTAAGCTAACCTCTAATGTTTTACTAAAGTGTTGTGTCTACAGCTAGGTAAAAAATTCACAAACACATTTCTGGCACCCACCGTGGGGCCCTGAAATGGGTTTCCATTCTATTCTATCAAATTTCTATCATTTTTCTCGAACCCAGGACCACAAGGTTAATTTTTGTGAGTTTTGTGATAAATTTCTGGGCTATTTTTCCAGAAATCCAACTGATGTTTTTTTTGGTACATGCACATATGACATGATAAAAATTTGAAATTTATATTTTTAGAAATTTATTTGAGTTAGCTTTCATTTTCCATTAGTTTGGATTAATTTTGTTTTGATTTGCAAAAGTTATGATCATCTTAGTGAAGACTGGTCTGAACCTGATTTTATGAAATCTGACTAATGTTTTTATTGGTACATGCACATATGATATGATACAGATCCAAAATTTATATTTCTGGAAAGGTATTTTAGTTAGCTTTCATTTTCCATTAGTTTGGATTAATTTTGTTTTTATTTGAAAAAGTTATGATCATTTTAGTGAAGACTAGTCTGAACCTAATTTTATGAAATCTGACTGATGTTTTTATTGGTACATGCACATATGAAATGATACAGATCTAAAATTTATATTTCTAGAAAGTTATTTGAGTTAGCTTTCATTTTCTATTATTTTAGATTAATTTCATTTTGATTTTCAAAATTTATTGTTGATTTAGTACAGACTAGTCAGAATCTAATTTTTTATAACAACGGGTTTTTCGATTATCAAATGACATATTATCTTTGACTAACCTGATTTTCTACCACATGGGGTTGACAAGTTGTGTTTTTTTTTTTAATGGATTTTTATAAAATTGGGTTTCATGTATAAGAATAGGTAAGTTTTTCATAACAGTGGGTTGCAGGTGCAGGTGCAGGTACGTCTTATGGGTACAAAAGATAGAAGACAAATGCTCAAAAATTGCTAAAATAGGTAAAATCTACTAAGCATGTTGTGAGGAATTTAGGTAACCTTCTCAACTGATAAGACTTTGATTTTAGATCTAAAATTAACATCTCATGTGTCTAGCTTGAGTGACTTTTATTGCTTTCCTATCACAGACTTCATTTGGGCTATAAAAATGAACATAGTTTGCTTTCAGCATCTTTGTTACACATAGTAATTAGGCCTCATGAACACTATTTGTGGATCTTGAGAGAGTGGGTTTCCAGTGAAACTCTTCTCATTGAAGGATCCCTTGTAGGTGGGGAGGATACTGAGGGAGTCTCAAGTTCCACTAGATCTATGTGTATTCAACTTTTGATCAAGGCATTCTCTCTCTAGAGAGGTTGATAGATCCTAAGGGGTTGACATCATAGATCTTTGTGAGATAATCTTAGTCTTAGCGTGTCAGATTAATCTATCTACTTTGTTTAGGTTAAAAGTGAAAAGGCTAGGGGATTATGCTCTACTTCCTTTTTAGATAGTACCAAAAACCCAAATCCTTGAATCTGGAACCAATCTCCATGTGGTATATCTTGTGAGTCACCTTTAAAGAGGGTTAACTGTAGTGGACATTCCCTTAATTGGGTCAACCATGTTGATGGAACCTCAAGCGGTAATAGCCATTTTCATCATGGTAGTGACAACCGATATATAAATGTCCTTGTGGAAGAAATTTTCACAGGTGTGGTTCATTATTGGGTTGTCAGATCCCCCTAGCAGCTCCTAATTGATTAAATTCTTGGACTGTGTTAAAACCTTGGTCCGCTGGGATTGGAGTTCACCCCTTTGGATCATAAAAGTTGCAAAGTCAAACCATTACTAAAAAACCTAGCGAGGCCAAATTTTTATTTTCTAGGGTATATGTGCATTATTGCAAAACATTTTTGGAACATACACAATTAGTGCTTCTAAGGATTAGAACAAATAAGTCACTTGATTGTTCATGCGCAAGGTTGCTTTTGCCCTTGTTCATTATTTTCAAACATGCTTGAAATCACTTGTTTGCTATTTTGTGTTCTTGTTTATCTATCTAGTTATTGAAAATAGACAAATCTATTATAATCCTCAAATCTGGACATTAAAATTTGCAAACAATCTGAATCTGAAAACTCAAAATTTGTAAAATCTGAAGTAAAATTCTTTTCTGGAGTCAAAAGTCATCTCAGGAGGTCAGAAAGTCATACGAGTTTCTATCAAGTGTCATTTCATTACTGCCCATCTGTCATATGGTAAATAACTCAGTGTCGTACGAGTCTTTTTGCCAGTCAAATTCAAAAAGTCAAATCCTGCTAGCAACTGTTATGCGAGTTTTGCAACTATCGTGCTAGATACTTAGCTTTTTTAGCCTATTTCTAGAATCTGTTGAACAAATCACTGTGTTAGCAATAGAGCAGTATCTATTGAGAATCCAATCATTATCCCAAAGTGGTCTTTTGAATCCGATCCAGTCTTCTATTTAATCGATTTGAGTCTTTATCATCTTGTGTCAAAACCTTGTCATAACTATCAATCTTCAATCAATCATCAAAATGACTAAGTATTGTGATATCTTGTCTGCTATCTTTTGGGAACCTACCCATACATCCAAGGCACAGTATCCTTCACCCACATCTAATTGAATCTTCAATCAATCAAACCTTGACAAGGTTGCATCATCTGATCATCTTGATTCCATTCATTCTTCAGTTGTCTTCATCTTATTCTTTTTCTTCACCCAAGGTCAATGGTGGAAACTAGAGCTTCCTCTCACAAGAAATTTGGGGAAATATCTCACACTTTACCTTTGACCCACATAGGTCCAACTTTTGAGAAACTCTGCGATTCTGGTCTTTACAAAAATGATGGTGCTAGCAACCTTCGATTGAAATCTGGTTACATTCCCCCTCCATCAATTCAAGGAGTCAATCAAAAAACTCTACATCAATCCATTCCAGGGAGTCCTAAAACTCCTAACATGTCTCAAAGAATCAAAACACATGAGGAAGAAATTCTAATCATAGCTATGATGAAACAGATACATGTTATGTAAGTCAAACTTAACAAACTTGAGAAAGAAAAGGAACCTAAAGTGTTCTCCATGGAAGCTCTATGCCCTTTTCCATTTCATAAAGACTTGTACATGTCACCATGCCCTTGGACATAATATGAGCAACGTGATAATCCTTTTGATACTTCTTCCACAGAGAGTGACACACCCATCTTTGAAGACTTTGAAGACTATGATGACTATGATGATAGACAATGTAATGATACCTATGACACCTCTGTTCCTAAGAATCCTCCTCATCATGTGTTCCTGCTTACTACAAATGGGCCATCACATTGGATAGATCATGATGGTGATCCATATGATTCTAATTTTGAAAGAGACTCTGATGATTTTTGTGAACAATATCTAGATGATACATCTACTTCTATTGAGGAATATAAAATGTACCGTGCTGATTATAAACATGCATACTACAAGGATCTCTCCTCTAAGAACTCTCATGCTGAAATTAAAGATTACACTCTCAAGCAAGATCATGTTAATGTTGAACCTTTGTTTTGTGATGGTTCTTTTCCATCCCCTACTTCCTCCAATACCCATACATTTCCTAAAGCTTCCAAGCCTATCAAACCTTTCACAAGTCCTTCATCCACCAAAGGTCCTAATACTTTTCATGTGGTTTCCTATAGTTATCCTCAAGGGCTACCTCTTAAAGATACTCAAGCTAACCTTCACTTGGCTGCAAATACTTTTAGTAATGCTAAACCTAAAGAGCCTAAGCCTTTATATGTTATATTTCCTACTTTAGCTAGTCCTCCAGCATCTCTTCCAAAGTCTTCCATACAATCCCAACATGCTTCATTGTCCTTAGAAGTGGCTCCATGTCAAGAGGACTCTAAAAATGATAAAGAAAAGAACGTAAAGAAATATCAAGATCAAGAGCATTATCTAAAAAGCTTGCCTTCTTCCAAAAATTCAAAAAAAGAAATGAAAAAAAAAATTGAAAATGTGCCTTGGTGAAAACCTGGAAACAGGCGCCTTGGTAGCAAAAGTAAAGAGAAATAAATTCATCCTATGGTGAAAACCACTCCCTTGTGGTGCCTTGGATAAGTACCGTGATGAAAACTTGGCAATCAGGCATCATGCGTAGTTCTTCTACATATTTCATCCATTCCATCTTCTCTCTTTGATCTTGACAATGTTGATCTATACACGAACATTTGGCTAGCTTGTGAGCTATTTTACGATGATCTTGCTTTCATTCCTTCCATGTTTAGCCTTCATATCCATTTTCCTCCATTCATTCTAGCCTTTCACTATCATTTTCCCCTTTGGTCTTGATCTAATAAAAAAAAAGAGTAGAACACGATGCTTTGAAACCTCTTGACATGTCTCCTCCTTTGGACTACATCCTACCCTTCTTTGGCATTACACTTTTGTGACTTACCTATGTTGGCCTTTCATTGCTTGTCCAAATGCGCTTTACATGACAATTTTTCCCTAGCTTGGGTATTCTTGAGGAGTTTTCCCTTGAGGATTTCTCCCTTTCATTCTCCTTCATTCTCTTGTCTTCCATCTCTTTCACCAGCTTGTCAATCCCTCTTGTTCTCCACCTTGATAGACATTGGGACTGCACGATATGATCTTGCTTGGGAGTTTGCAATGGAAAAAGATGCTATCAAGTATACCAAGTATTAGAACAAGTATAAAAACAAGTATCAAAACAAGTGTTAGAACCAGTATCAGAACAAGTATCAGAACAAGTATCAGAACCAAGTATCAGAACAAGTATCAGAACAAGTATTAGAACAAGTATCAGAACAAGTGTCAGAACCAGTATCAGAATAAGTATCAGAACAAGTATCAGAACCAGTATCAGAACCAGTGTTAGAACAAGTATTAGAATGCCTACTGGGGCTACACCTTTTGCTTTAGTTTATGGGTCTGAAGCAGTACTACCTATTGAGGTTGAAATCTCATCACTAAGAATCAGAATGCATGATCTAGTAACTGATGATGACTACATAGTGTCTAGGTTGCAAGAAATTGAACTACTAGATGAGCATAGACAAGTAGCGTATGATCATCTCAGAGTGTATCAGAAAAGAATGTCTAGAGGCTACAACAAGAAAGTTAGACACAGAGAATTTCAGGTTGGTGATCTAGTCTTGAGAGAGAATCCTAAAAATCAATCACATCGAGAGCACAAGGGGAAGTTTGAACCCAACTGGTTGGGTCCCTTTGTTATCACTGCTACTTTTGGCTCTGGTGCCTATCAACTCTTAATGGCTAAAGGAGAATAGCTTTGAGAACCAATCAACATTCTCCATCTGAAGAAATTCTATGCCTAAGGCATTCAATCTATGGTAAAATGTCCTGAAAAAATCTTAAAAATCAGAAAAGGTGCTAAAAAAATGAACATCTTGGTGAAAACCTACCAATAGGCACCTCGATGATTCACAAAAAAATAAAAAAAAATAAAACGTGCAAAAAAAATTGAAAAATATCAAAAGTACAAAAAAATTGAAAAAAAAAAAAAAGAAAAAGTGCCTTGGTGAAAACCTGGCAAACAAGCACCTCTTGTTTCAAAACACCCCATCTATTAGCACAATCTTGGTCTTTCCCAGCTTTCACTCTTGCTTTAGTTTGTACATATCTCCTGGTTTGTTTTTACATTCCTTGTTTCAATAAGTCACTTTGTATACCAATCAACTCAAGTGTATGTATCCTATCAATGTTCAAAACTTGGGGGCAATCAATGTCATATCCTATGGCCTCCAATTTATCTTAGATGTATCATATCCAATCAAATTCTTTTGCAGCTTCATCTGAGTCAATCAGTCAGTCTTGTCTCCAAAAAGGATTTTGCATCTAACCAAACACAATCAAACACAAACTGAAAACAATCTGTGCTTTTTACATGCTCTTATCTCCTTGTATGCTTACTGATTCGCATTGAGATTTTTGCATATTGTGTCCCTTCGAGCTCTTCAATGATGTCCTTTATAGGATTTAGAGAGTGATGATAGGGGGCATAATCTTTTCTTTTTCTTCTTCTTGTATGTGAAAATCTAACAACTTTGAAAATTTTGGATTGAAATGGTGTCCGACTGTAAGAGCCTCTATCTTGAATTGGATGGCCATGTGTACCTCGACCATTGATACTCAAAAAATTCAAGGAAGTTTGATCTAACTATTGTCTTTTTGAATGATTTCTTTCTCCTACTATGAAACATGATCTTACCTAAGGATGTGAATGATAAAGGGTCACTACGAGTAATTCACATTGGATTTAGAATGATCTCTTGACTGTTTGATGTGTTTATACCACAAGGCATATTCAGGTCATCATGACATTTATGTTTTGATGCTTATACAAATTTCTATATCAAAATGGACATGATATTCAGGTCATCTTGGCATTTGTGCCTTGGTACTTATATCTAATCCAACATTTCAAAAACAAAATCAATATTCATATATCCATGGTTGTTGACTAGTGGGTGTTGTATTGATTCTTGTGCATACAAATTGATATTCATATGTCTATGGTTTCATAGCTAGTGGGCATTGTATTGATTTATCCGGTTACCTAAAAGTTCAATGATGATAACAAATCGACACATGATCAGTGACTAGGTCCTAGGTCTTAGGTTGCATTTCATACTGCATGTTTCTTTGCATTTTGCATGTTTGCATGATCTCACAATGGCTAAATGAACTTCAATGCTTAAACAATTCTTCAATCGCATCTTCAAATCTAACAAGAGTTGAATCTCACATGAAGGTTCCTCCAACGAAATAGCAAGTAGAATCCTTTTTTGGGATCAAAATCAAAATTTGAGATCGTTCATATTATTAAATACTTGCATAATCAACCTTCTATCATCACAAAAATCTAGTATTCAACTTAACTGATTATCTTATGTCAAACTATCAAAATTTCAACTTGGTCAACTATGGTCAACTCATGGTTTAACCTAGTTAAACTTGGTCTTTTGGACCTCCAAACGATGCAGAATGCATTTTCAAACATGTTTAACCACTTCTCAAATCAATTAACATGCTTCTAAACTATAACGCTGACTTTTCTCGTCAAATTTTAATTTTAATCCCAAAGGGGGCATGGTATTGCACATCATTCAAAGTCTATAATCTAAATTTTGGAATCATATCTTTCCTCAGTAATCAAGACAACAACCACGTTGCTGATTCATCAAAAGACCTCATCACTTGGGGCAAATCAATCATCACTCGGGGCATATCAGATTCATTGAGATCCATATCAATCTGGCATTCTCTTAATCTTGTAAATTGTATCAATTTTTACAACTATCGGTTCAATTGTGTTATTTCCTTGGTTCTTCAGAAACTGAAGGGTTCAGATGTGATACCAATGTGATTCAATATAAGGACAATCAGGTCTAGAATCAGTCACTCACTTCTTCACAATCATAAGGTTTAGAATTAGGCATTTTGACACTTTTTCGCAATCATCGGTTCATTTGTTGTTATAGTTAACATTATCTTTAGTCATTCAGGACCTAACATATCAAATCTTTCAATCGGTTTATATCAATCAGTTTCATATCAATATCATACATAGACTATCTTTGAACCACTGCACTTCACATAGTAATTCAAAAAGGGGCAAAATGTAATACCCCAAAAATGGGCTATATGTTCATTAACCTCCTGCCTCATCAAATCGAATGAAATTGATATCAAAGTCCTAACCTAAGGCACATCTGAACATCATCGAATTCTAATTGATTATCTCAAATTTTGCATCGGGGAATATTCCTAATTATCATAATTATCTTTGATTTAATGATTATTTGGCGACAAATCCAATTTATCCTAAAGTTTGATTAATTGAATATTCTCAATATTTAATTAATTAGATTTAATTCTGCCACTTAATTGTTTAATTGAGGTTAATTATATTTATTCCTAAATTGTATTATTTAATTTTGACAATAAATCCAAAATCCTATGAATGATTGATTAAATTTTTATTTAATTAATTAAAGCAAGTTGTCAATTTTTAATAATATTATTTTTGAATAAAAGTTTGAAAAATAATTGATTAACCCATAAATCAATTGTTTTATTTTTCAAAATCAGTTAAGTTGGAAATAAATCACTTTATTATTAAATTAATTCATATTAAATCATGCACATTCAAGAAAAGAAGACAACTATCAATTATCAATTAAAGCTAAACTCTATTTTGAGTTAAACTCTGCTTTTGCATGTTTTTGTGAGTTAAATATCTTTTATTTAAAAATAACTCAAAAATCAACCTAAGTTATTTGAGTGATTTATGGCTTTTTTTCCCATGCACCTCCAAAGCCCTAGATTTCTATAAATTAAGGCTTTAGCTCATCACAAATCATCCACAAGAATTGCATAATCACGCTGCCAAATTAGAGACTGAAGAATCATCTTTGTGAATCCAAGCTTTGTGAGATCAATATTGCATAGTTTTTCATATCATATTAGAATTTCATTTCTAGATTAGCATATCATATCAAGTTTTCATATAGAATAGTTTCATATCATTTTTTCATCATTATTGCATAGAAAAACCAAAAAAATAGATTACATTGCATTCAGTCCATATCTAGATTTTACATTCAAATCCTTCATTTAGGTGTCGTCAAGGTCACTGATCTCGGTATAATCTAAGAACATCATACTCGCACCTATTAGAAGGCAATAAATCACTTGGTTAGTTTAGCTTTCATTTCACTGCACAATTTTAATTTTAAGCTAACCTCTAATGTTTTACTGAAGTGTTGTGTCTACAGCTAGGTACAAAATTCACACACACAGTATGGAGGTCATATATTGGTTGCAAGGCTTGGCTAGAGGATGATGGTGAGCTACCTTACATGTTTTTCCCCTGATGGCTAATCAGGCATTCCACTTATACTATTGAGAGATTCTACTTTTGATGAGTTTTCTGTTAGTATGGACATACTCAGGATATGCCATAGGGAGTAGCCATGTATGCTCGTGTACAGGCCAAGAGATCGTTATGGGGCCCATGTGCAGATTATAGGATAGTTATGCGGGAGATATGAGAGATTGGGTATCATCCTTGGTCTCCTAGATCATATGTGATGGATGTGGGTATTACTAATGATTATGGTGCTTGGCTTCTATGTTATCCCTTCCCTAGATTTACTGATCCTACGGAGAGAGTTCCTACCATTGATGAGTTATCAAATGGAGATGATGGTGGTGCGGGAGATGATGCTAGTGGTGATGATGGGGATGATGGTGGAGATGGTGGTGGTGTTGGTAGGATTAGGGGATGTCATGGACAATGAGGTTGTCATGGGGCTAGAGAAGGTAGATTCTGTATGCCAGTGATTGTTGATGCTCCTATTCCTCCTAGAGGTAATGATCAGGTGAGGGGTCATCGGGTTGACAAAGTATTACATCATGTTGCCAGGGATCCAGCAGATAGACCTAGAGTCAGGAGCCAGAGGGATGTTGATGCAGATATTGCAGAGGTGTTACTTGATCAGGCACAGGGTGCTCCTACTCAATAGGTTATTCCTTCAATTGTTCCACAGGCTACCTCATCTTAGGCACATGTTTCTACTTTGATGCCTTCATCTTATTCACATCCATTATCTTCTCGTTTCATTCCATATTTGGGTGATCCATCTTCTTTGATGCCATATTCTTATGTTCCTCCTCCATAGTCTTCTACAGCACAAACTCCTACCCCAGCCTTAGCATCAGATGTTGTATCCCTGCAGACTCAGATTTCAGCAGTGCAGCAATAGGTTCTCAGTTGAGCTCGATGATGCAAACTTTCATGGCTACTATGAGTCAGCATGGTTTATAGGCTAGTTCTAGTCGGCCTCCAAATAGTGCTCCTAGTCTTGATGGTACCGATGGTGCTGGTGATTTAGTTGTTTGAGATATCTATGATTTATATGATTTGATATACATGATCTTTCTCTTTGTTGTTATCGAGACATTGGTCTCTTGTTCTATCATTTTTTATTGATTGATGTTGCTTATGTTGATACTCTGATAGTTTGATGGACATTGATATTTGAATATTGCTTTTATGATCATTCATTTAGACTTTGATAGCTTGTTGATTTCATGATGATGGTACCATGGACTCTGATAGTCTCTTTGATAGATTTCACTATATATGATGTCATCATGTGTTGGATCTCTTTTTTAGGTATTTTGCATGATATGCAGATCTATATGACTCTATCTCCTATATGCTTTGTTTTATGCTTTTTAGAATGCAAATTTCCAAATGTATGCATATGTTCTAATGATGCTTTAAATGATTTTCTTATGTATGACATAGAATAGATGAATGTAATGTTAATTTAATGATTAATTCTATTGTGTGTATGCAATGAATACATGTAGGATGTTAGATGGATAATGAATATTTGATCTAATGGATGTCTTTCTTTTTATATGCAATGTGATGGATCTATGTAATGATGTAATGATCATGAGCTTTTAATGATTAATGATATATGCAATATGGCTGAATGATACTATCATGGATGATATGCATTTAATGTTAAATCATCCTAATATATGTGAAGAATAATTAACTACTTAATGCAATGCGCTTAATGAATTGATATTTAAGAATGCACCTTAAATGAGATGAATGCCATCTACTGATAATAATGAACTTAATGCAATCTAAATGGAGATGTATGCAATCTAATGATAATGCAACTTAATGAAATGAAGATAGATGCAATCTAATGATTATGCAACTTAATGAAATGCACTTTGTTTTTTGTTTTTTTTTAATTTCCAACACACTCAATCTAATATAGTTGTTTTTGATAATCCTTTGATTTTTTATTTGAGTACACTCCCTTTTCTTTTCCTCTTGCAAATTAAGCTAAGAAAGGCAAAAAAATATACAATGCACTTAATCTAAGATGTATGCAACTAACTGTCATCATTCAAAATTTGGAGCTTATAATCATCATTAAGCATTTTCGGAATCCTATCTTAGTACAACCATCACTAGTTCAAATATGATGATATGAATATTTTTTGCACCTCTTTCTTTGCTTTCCTTTCTCTCTTCATTACGACTATCACTAATTGAATCCAATCATGAGTGTGAATACCAATTTTGTTGAATTCTATATTGCAAGTGGATTTTGGTATTATGATATTGGAGATCAAAATAGCCAAGGTATCCTTTTGCGTAAACAAGCAGAAATCTCAATTTTATCCTATGTACCAATCCTTGATGATTCTTTGATGATCACATCCTTAGACAAATAATACATGATTTAAGACTTTGATTTTAAGACAGTCATTCAAACATCAACAAAAATATCATCCTTTCATCGTAGCTTTTCTAGTCTAAAACTTTCATCGATTTGCTAGAAAGACATGATTTCATCAATTTAGTCAACACTTAGAAAAATTTCTTGCAATGTTTTTCAAATCCATATTTCAAGTGTAGTTCCATCCATTTCATACTTTTAATCCTGATAAAGATGAGGTTATGTAAGATCTTGGATCAAATTTTGTGTTTAGCTTAAATTGGATTAGAATGTAGATTTGATTAAGTGTTCCTCTTTCGAATTTGATGAATTGATTCCATGATTGATAAAGCTTGCTTTTGATGAATCCTTTCTCCTTTTGAGTAGATTGCCCCTAGTTTGAGATGATTTTATTTGTGGAACTTAGGACAATTTGCAGATTAGGTGATCAAAATCTTAAGGTACTTGCAAATGCAACTGTGGGGTTTTATTATGAAATATATACAAATGCTATTTACAATGTGACCTTCTAAGTATGCAACTAACTTGGACTTTCAATGGTGCCTATTTACCAGGTTTTCACCAATTGAATAGATCTTTCTCTTTTTTCTATTTTTAGAGCTTTTCTCTTTTTTTGCTACCAAGGCACTTTTTCTCTTTTTTTAATTTATTTTTTGTATTTTTTCTTTTTTTTTCATTTTTTTCATATCATTGAAGCACTTATTTGCTAGGTTTTCACCAAGACAACATCTTTTTAAGGATCATATATGAATATTTTTGGTATTTCTTCATGCTCAATTTTTCACTATTTTTTATCTTTTTTGCTTTTCAATTTGTTTGTTCTTTTCTACTTTTCAAATGTTTTTGTATTTTCAAGGTCTGTTTTGACTATGTACAATAAATATGATGCTTTCAATTTGATACTCTTTATACTCTTTCATCTACCTCATGTATAGAACCTCTTTAGATGTATGCTATTAATAGGTTCTTGTAGCTCTTCTCCATCGCAATCTGCTAATTTGTATGTGTTGGTCCCAAAAGAAGAAGTAATGATAAAAGGTCCTAACCAGTTTGCTTCCCATTTTCCTTTCTTTTCACTTTCTGCTTGATTTTTGGGATTCTCTCGCAAAACTAGGTCACCTATTTGAAATGTTCTTGACTTGATGTGCTTGTTATAAGTCCTTGACATTCTATTTTGGTATACCTTCAAATGATCAAATGCTTTCTTATGTTTCTCATCTAGGAGTTCTAGTTCTTACAACCTAGCAACTCTATAGTCTTCCTCACTTATCAAACCATGAAGAGATACCCTTAAGGATGGAAGTTCTACCTCCAAAGGCAAAACTACTTATGTTCCAAAGGTTGAGGAAAAAGGTGTAGCTCCAGTTGGCGTTCTTATACTTGTTCTATAAGCCCATAAGGTCGGGTTTATTTTGATGTGCCAATCTCTACTTGAAATGTCCACCGTTCTCTTCAATATCTTCAAGATGTTTTTATTTGTTGCCTCGGCTTGTCCATTACCTTGAGGGTAATAGATGGATGAAGAATGATGAATCATGTGAAACTTTGTGCATAATTCTTTTAAGTCTTTGTTTTTGAAATGCTTTGCATTATCCGTTATGATAGCATGAGGTATGTCATATCTACAAATGATGTGAATTAGGATAAATAAAGATATCTACTTTCCCATTGTAGTTGATAAGGGTACAGCTTCCACCCACTTGGTAAAGTATTTTGTTGCCATGATGATGAATTTATGACCATTTGAGGATGGTGGATAAATCATGCCTATTAAATCTAGACCTCATTGGTAGAATGACCAAGGTGTTGTCATCAGATGAAGCTCTTGTGCGGGCACATGTATCAAGTTTCCTTGAAATTGACACTTTCTACAAGTTTTGGCAAAGTTACAAGCATCTTTCTCCATCGTAGGCCAAAAATATCCTATCCTAAGAAGTTTCTTATCTAAGGTTAATCTATTCGAGTGTGATCCACAAATTCCTTTGTGGATTTCTCATAAAGCTACATTTGATTCCTCTTCTTCTAGACATATAAGGAGCATTCTGTCTAAACTCTTGCGATCCAATGTTTCAAAAATTATAGTATGTCGAGCAGATTGGCGAATGAAGCTTTTCTTTTGATTCCTGGTTTGGTCTATGGGAAGAATTTGATCTTTTAAGTAAGTGTAAATAGGTCCATACCAAGGTGATTCATGTGTAGTTAGCAAGCAAATGGTACAAGGGTGGGTAGGGTCAAATGCGGGTTGATCCACTTCTTCTACCAGGAATTCATATCTAGCACTTTGATAAGGCATTTGTAGAAGAAAAGCCAAAGTTGCCATTGCATCTGCTGCTTTGTTCTTTTCTCTTGGCACTTGCTCGAATGTAATAAGAATGAAGTAATTATTAAAACTTTCTACCATGTTTTTATAGGGTACCAATTTGTCTTCTTTTGTTTGATATTCTTCATTAACTTGATTAATGACTAATTGTGAATCTCCATAAACCTTTAGTTCTATCAGTTTCCATTCTAGTGCCAACTTGATTCCCATAACCAAGGCTTCATATTCTGCTATATTATTGGTGCATGGAAATAACAATTTATAGGACTTAGGAATAGTAGATCCTTGAGGAGTGATTAGAAGTATGCCTGCTCCTGACCCATGTTGAGTGTATGAACCATCAAAATATAGCTGCCATGTTTTTGCCTCAACATTCACAATCTTTGAATATGGTAATTCCACTTGGATGGGATGATCATCTTGAAGTGGTGCTTCTACTAACTGGTCAGCAATGACTTTCCCTTTGATTGATTTTCTATGAACACATTCAATGTTGAATTCACTTAACACCATAACCCACTTTGCTAGCCTTCCATTTAATATTGTTTTACTAAGTAGATACTTCAAAGGATCAATTTTGGAAATGAGCTTTATCTTGTGGGCTATCATATGATGGCATAATTTTTGTGAAGAAAAAACCATGGCCAAGAATGCCCTTTCCATGAATGTATAGTTCAGCTCGTATTTGACTAGAGTCCTACTTATGTGGTAAATTGTCTTTTCTTTGCATGTTTCATCTTCTTGTGCTAAAAGTGCCCCTAATGAATTCTTTGTTGCTGAAATATATAGTATTAAGGGCTTGCCTCTAATAGGGGGCATCAATATTGGTGGGTTAATGAGGTATTTCTTCAATAGATTAAAGGCTTCTTCACACTTTTCATCCCATTTGAAAATTGTATCTTTGTGTAGAAGTTGGGTGAAATTATGGCATTTTTCAGCTAATTGGGAGATAAATCTCTTGATAGATTGTATCCAAGTCCTTGTAGAGATCTCATTTGGCTAATATTTTCAAGTGCTTCAATTTTCATAATGGCCTTAACTTTAGTGGGATCCACCTCTATTCCCTTTGCAGATACAATGTAGCCTAGTAGTTTGCCGGATTGGACTCCAAATGCACATTTTTTTGGATTAAGCCTTACTTTGAATTGCTCTAATCTTTCAAAAAAATTTGCCAAAATTGGTAAGTGCTCTTTTCTTGAGTGATATTTGGCTAATATGTCATCCACATAGTCCTCCATGAGCTTATGCATCATATCATGAAATATTGTGGTCATCGCTCGTTGATAGGTCACTCCGGCATTCTTCAAACCAAAAGGCATGACATTCCAACAAAAAGTACCCCATGCACATGTAAACATTGTCTTATCTTGGTCTTATGGTGCTATCTTTATTTTGTTATATCCTCTAAATCCATCCATGAGTGAAAACATGGAGTGTCCTACTGTTAGGTCCATAATGGCATCTATACTTGGAAGTGGGAAGTCATCTTTAGGACATGCCAAGTTTAAGTCTCTAAAATTCATGTAGATTTTGATGGATTTATCTACTTTTGATACTGGTACTATATTTGAGATCCATTGTGCATAATCAATGGCCCTTATAAATCCCACTTTCAATCATTTTTCTAATTCCACTTTGACAAGTAGTGCTATATGTGGATGCATCTTCCTTAACTTTTTCTTAACAGGTTTGGCTCCTTCCTTGATATTTAGATGATGCATTATTAGATTTGGATCTAATCCTGGCATATCATCATAAGACCATGCAAAGTTAATTTGTTTTTCCTTAAATAACTTGATGAATTTTGTTCTTTCTTCACTAGATAGCGATGTCGCTAGGTGGATGATCTTCGGCTCAGTTTCTGACCCAATATTTATCTTTTCTGTGGGCTCAATTAAGATTGGAGATCTTTCTTCATAATGTTCTGGTAGAATATCCAAACTCCCTTCCTGAGGTGCCTCAATTGGCTTTTCACCTTTGGAAACATCCTTTATTTCTTTATTTCTTTCTTTTTGATCTAATGTTGCCAAAATGTGGTTTTCAACACTTGATTCTTTTCCTTTTTTCTTTTTTTCAATTTTTCTCAGATTGAAAGTTTGGATGCTCCCCTTGATTAATTCTTCCTAATATTCCATGATAGAAGAGGGTTCAACCCCGTTAAGGTATTGGGACACCACATTGTCATTCAAGAAGATTGGAAGGGTAGTTGGTTCAATGGAATTCCATTCAATTAGTTCCAGGTGTATGAGAGTTAATGGGTCAATACTTGGGTTTGTTTCAATGGGTTTTAAGGCTAATACCACGTTAGATGGTTCATACAGTGTATCATGCAAGTCTATAACATGGGCCTTTTCTAAATGTTCTAAAGAAGTAGGATCAAAGTCCTCCTCACTAGAATCCTCTAAGATTTCTGTTGGATAAAATTTGTGTGGATTAAACCTAACGTTTGATTCCTCCATAGTAGGTCTCCATGAAGGTACGCAGGGTTCACCTACCCATTGATTCACGTCCATTTCTTGAATGTTAATTTCTTCCCTGACAGGTATTCGGGATGGTATGTAGGGTTCACCTACCCATTGATTTACTTCTATTTCTATGCTTAGCACATCATTTAGAACCACTTGATTTGAACTAGATGCTTGATTTGAACTTGATTATGCTATTGGTCCTTTATCCTTGGTAGAAGTATAGGTATGAATAACATCAATGCCCTTATCATGGCATGACTCATTAGATAATGTCTCCCATTCCCACTCATTATAATCTTCATCACTATGAGATTCTAATTGCAATATTTGACCATGGAGTTTGGGATAATGTTTTTGAGTGTATCCTTCTTCAAGATGCCCTAATCCTATTTTCTCCTTGGTATCTCACCATGTTGTTTCTATGGGCTCAATGAGCCCTTCATTCTTTGTGCCCAAAGGTCCTTGACCTTTGTACCCCATCTTTTTCATGATTTTAAACCCTTTCCCATATTGATGTGTGGGAATGGTTATATTTTGAATATGTTTGACATGTGCACTTGATTCTTCATCTTTATATAACCAATTTAGGATCTCATTGTCTTCTTCATCCATGGTGGATGATGTACTTTCCCTCACAAAATTATCATTATATCTATGGGGTAGATTTGAGGGTCTTCCATAGGACTTGGGTGATAAGGGTAAGTCCATCATAGATAAGGAGTATTCACCTACGCCTTTTTGCTTGATCTTGCATTGCTTATCAAAATTCTTCATCATTTGGTCCATTTTTTTATAGTGAGCCTCTTTGGTGCACACTTGGATAGATTTGATATGGTCTTCTTTTGATTCTTTAATAATATTATCTTCACTAACCTTCTCTTTTCCTTTAGTTTATGTAGTTAGGTTAGCGAGTTTTGGTGTGTCTTTAATAACAATTTCCTCTTCCATCTTTTCTTTTCCCTTCAATAATGGGATGCCTTTAGAACTTTTCTCTTGATCCATTTGATTAGGTATAGACCCATCTGCATTGTGTGGGACTAAAGAGTCATTGACAGGCTTGATGTTGTTACAATATTGGAAAGGGTTTACGTCCCCACTTACCATTATCTCTTTCCCTAGATAAGGAAATTTTAAGCATTGTGTTAGAATAACAAGTAGAAAAATGCAAATATGAACACACAGAAGAGAACACAATAACACAATATTTAATGTGTTTCACCCAACCCCTAGGCTACGTCCACCAACAGTGAGTCCAATATCTTTTTTACTATCCAGTGATTACAATCTAAAACCTGCAACTCAATTCTACCACAGGAAGCTACAATAATCCTCCATACCATCAAACTCAAACCCTAAGCCCTTTTACAAGTATTTTTTGACATAATGAAAATAGGGCAAAAATACTCTGACTAAAAAAAAATAGATGGCCGACCCTTTACAATATTATTAAGTCATTCTTGGCTTTTCCCCTTGACCCCGCCTAGGGCGCTGCCCCAAGACCCCGCAAGAGGCTCTGCCCCTTGACCCCGTAGAAAATTCTGATTAGGCTCCACATACATAACACATTGATGATGTAGAAAGAATAGCTTGCATTTCATGAATCCATGGCCTTCCTAACAAGATATTGTAAGTCAACTTTAGATCTAAAACTTTGCATATGGTCTCCTTTTGCATGGGACCAACTCTTATGGGTAACACTATGACTCCTTTTGAAGCTCTTTCTTCATCATCATAGGCTTTAATGGTTATCTTTTTCTTAGGTTCAATATCCTCCTCAGAAAATCCTAGGGCCTTCACTAGGCTAAGGGCACAAATGTTTAGGCCGGCTCGTCCATCTATAAGGACTCTTTTCACCCTATGCTTATGAATCAAGACTTCCATGTGCAAAGGAAGATTTTGAAGATGATTAAGGGACATGTCATCTTGTCCAAAAAATGATAAGAAATGGGGTGAAATGAGGTGTCCTACCATATTTTTAAATTTGTCTACCTCCAAATTTAGAGGCACGTTGGTTTCCAATAAGACTTTCTCCAGAATGTCTTTATGAGTTGGTGACAATTTGAGTAACTCGAGAATAGAGATTTGAGTGGGAGTTCTTTGTAGTTGATCAACCAAGTTGTATTCTTTTGATAATGAGTTTGAAGCTTGGTTTGATAACACAATTTTAGGAGCATTGGTAGGTGGAATAATTTTTTATGCTTGCCCCCTAGTGACAACATTTGATGATGCTCCTCTTAACTTTTCCTTTACTATGACAACATTTATGGTATCATCCTCTTCTCTTGGATTATTTATCGTGTTATCATAAGTATGAGCAGAGTTCACTTTCTAATTACCTCTTTTTTTACTTTGATTAGCATTAGATGACTCACCCTTTTCATGGCTTAAAAATGGATTCTTGAAGGCCGTGTGATCCTCATTGTTTTGAGGCCCTTCAATTTTGATGGTTACATTATCTATTAAATCTTGCACTAAGTGTTTTAATCTCATGCATTCATTGGTTAGATGACCTCTATTTTGATGGTATTCACAATGATGAGAGTTGTTCCACCAATTAGGTTTAACTTGAGGTTCATATTCTCTCACACTGGGTAATGTGATGATTTTGTTGGCAACCAAGGTCCTTAATGCATTCTCCAAAGGTTCACCTAGATAGGTGAATTTTATTTTGTTAATAGTGGAGTAAAAGGATTTGGGCATATTCCTATTAGCATTATTATTAGGATTATTGGCATTGTCGTTGGAATTGTTGGAATTGTTATTGGAATTATTGGAATTGTTGGGATTAAATGAAGCTTTGTTTGATTGATTAACATTATTTGAAGAATTAGCTCCATATGGTAAGGTGAAAGGGGTTGCCTTCAAGTTGTGAGCCTCTACAACTCCATCATTCACAAGGTTTTTGTTGTTATTCTTTATCCATGAATTAGATTTATCATTGTAATTATTGGACCCTTGATTATTGACATATTTAGGCACATAATTATTGTTGTTGTTGTTGTTGGTGTTATTAGATTTTTTATCTTTAAATAATTTTATTTCACCTCTCTTGACCAATACATCATCAATCTTGATCCCATTTTCAATAATTTTTTCAAATGTTGGGGGAAATTGGAGTTGTAATCTATAATTCATTTCCATGGTCAAATTGTTTGTGAAGATTTCCATCTTCTCTTTCATAGGGATACTTTGTGGATACCTTGCTAAAATGGTCCTCCACCTTTGTAGGAATCCTAAGAAGAATTCTCCATCTTTCTGTTTGGTATCATACAACCTGAGCATCGTGATTTTGTGCTTAATGTTATAACAATAGTGGGTCACAAACTTGGAGTCTAGCTCCTCGAAGGTCTTTATTCCTTGGGGTAATTTTGAAAACCACTCTATGGTGGGGCCTCCTAAGCTCCTAGGAAAGAGTCCCATTAGGTATGTATTATTGTGCATGAACTCAATGCTTAAGGCACAAAAATCCCTTAGATGATCCTGTGGGTTTGTTTTACCCATATATTCGTCATACTTAGGAAAAATGGTATTAAAGGGAAAAGGTGTCATAACTAAGCTTTTGTCAAATGGGAAAGGACACAAAGCTGCAATAGAAAAGGCCTTAGGTTCGGCCACCTTTTTCATGGTATCAATTTGTTCTTGGAAGGCCTTTATTTTCCTAGTCATGGCATTCATGGGGTTATCTTTCTCTTGGTCTTTCTTAAGTTTTTCTATATCGAAATCATGGGGAAGCTTTACTCCCGCTTGAGCTAGGTTTAGGAAAAATTTCTCCCTATCCTTATCTATTACTTTCTCCATGACCTCTAGGAATTCATGATCTTGGGCCACTCTCTCAACTTTTTCATCAAGTGTTTCCTTGGGATTATGGTTGGCATTGTTGATGTTATGATTATTTCCTCCATGTTGGTAATTATGATATGTAGAGTTTCTATCCATTTCTCCAAGTCTTTCTTCAAATAAGTTTGGGAAAATTTCCTCTTGATTAGGACCTTTGAAAAGACTTTGGTACTCAACTTCTTGCCCTTCATTTGCAACAAGAGTGTTATCTCCTTGTAAAGATACGCTATATGTGTGGGGCCACGTGGAAACTAACATCCAATAAGGGTTTGATTTGAAGTGATCCTTGATTTGATAATTGTTGATTTTAAATTGAAGAGATTAAAAATGTAAGATGAACTTTCAATGGATATCTCTCTTACTTGTTTATGTATTTAAAACACAATAATCATGCATTCACTTGTCTTCTTTTTTACCCACTAACACAAAATGTTTGATTTGAAAGAATGTTGTCATGGGTTTTTCACAAAAAGAAACTTCCAGCACCTACCTAGCTCAAGATTGGTTCATAAACATGGCTCTAAAAGGTGGTCTTGCTATTTTATCAAGGATTTAATATAGATTCCATTCAAAATGGATCTTAAACTTTCATCCCCCAAGTATGTTAAGGGGCTTCCCACCACCGGTATATTGGAATTTTGTGCAATCCAGGAGGACTACTCGAGGAAGTTCAAAAATTTAAAATCCTTTTGTCACACACCCCATTAAGGATGTATGCATTTTTTTTTATAATGGGTTGGATTCTCGCAGAAAAAGCAAGTGTATCCCACTTTGGATTGTCCCTCTCACTAGCCTCGTTAAGGCAATTTCTCAGGAGGGAAACCCACTAATGTTCTAGCTGTATACACCTAAAAATGGTCATCTAGACTATTAGCCCCTTCATAGCATTTTTGCTAAAATCATCAATTGCTTATTCTTGATCAAATCCTAGTTCTATCATTTATTCGATTATTTTCTATGGGCTAACCATCTTATCCTAAAGTCTTTATTTATTTAAAAGGAATTTCATCCCCTTTTAATAAATAAAAAGCCCCCCACTTTTCCTCTTATCCTAAGTTGCACAAATAAAGCATTATTCCTATTTTATAAAAAGGGAAAAAGCACTTTTTGTCTCATATGGACACAAAAGTCAACTCTTATTTTCTCATTGGAGGATACTTGTGCACATGGATTGCTCCTCTTTGATGCTCCACCATTGATTAAATCTTTTGCCTCTTAATCTCCATGGTCCATTCTTTCTCATTTTTTATAAAAGGAGAGCTCTCTTCTCATTTTAAGATCCATCTTTTGAATACTAACCTTATGCTGTAGGATTGCTTGGAGACTTTGGAGCTTTTTGAAGACATTCTTGCATCTTAGCTTCATATTTATGCTTTCCTAGATTAGCTTCATTCCTATGCTCTAGATTAGCTCACATAGATTAATTAGCTTGGATTGTAACACTTGCATCTTTCTTTTCCTACCTTAGCTTGCATTCTCATTACTAGCATAGTTGCATTTCATTCTCATCTTGATTCTTGAGGATATTGGCATTCTTGCCCTTGTCTCATTGAATCTCCCATTGCATGGTTTACTAGCAAGGTTATTGGCTTAATAGCTCTAGCTGAGAGCATTCTTAACACCCTTGCACTCCATGCCTAGGGAGCTCTAAATCGATTTCTCAAGGTTTCCAATCCATGGATTCTCTTGGAAGAAATGATTTAGAGAAGTGCACATCTTAGTGTGTACATTTTTGGTGCCCACTGTGGGGCAAGATAGCTTTGTTTTGCCTTTTTTTTCTTGCATTTCCGCTGCAGGTTTCGGCTATTTTTATTTTTTTGTGATTTCCATATGCTGTTCGTACTTTTGTGCGTCACTGTTACAAAATCTCGCGCGAGGTTTCTCACTATATCGCGTGAAGATTTGCTGCTTCTAGCACTTCTACGCATGATAAAGGTGTTTTCTCATGCGAGCCTATGTACTTTCTCACGCGAGCCCTTGTGATTTCTCGCACGAGCTGATGTACGTTCTCGCATGGGCCTGTGCTTTCTCACACATGGTTTGGTACCTTCTCAGGTGACCCTCTATACTGTCTCGTGTGAAATTCCATGATAGACAGAGACCAGAATTCCAAATTTGTCAATCTTGCTTGTTGTTTTCATTTTTTGTAATTTTTTGAAAATTTTAGCATTTTCACATATGGTATCGAAAATTGAAGAAATTTTTGAGAAATTTTCACATATGGTATCAAAAATTTAAGTGTGATATATCGTTGGAAATCTCTTTTCGAGCCTATTCCAACCATGTTGGTTTCATTTTCAAATGTTTCCATTTGATTAGCTATTTTACTTGCAGATTATCTAATTTTTGATGTGCTAACCATTGTGGAGCTAACAAGTTGTGCTTATAGGTGCCTTCATTGCTTGAGAAATTTGCTAAAAAAGATCGCATGTCAAAGATTCAAAGGAAAAGGGGCTACTAATTGTGTTTTGCAGGGCTGCCCAACGCCTAAAAACAACCAATTGTTTGTTTATTACTTTCCTTTTAAGTGCGGCATATACTAATTGTTTCATTTCTTAGGCACTTAAGATCTTGTTGTAGGAGTCTTTTGGTGGTAGGAAATTATGCTCTTCACCCTTGTGGTGAACCAGAAATCCTAACCCACTTTTAGATTTTGAAAACAAGAAGGTAATTGAACTCTTTGTTTGGTGTGTTTGGGAGAGATTCTTGAGCTAGGAGATTATGCTCTTCACCCTTGAGGTGAACCAAAAATCCTGACACTCAAAAGTCAATCCACTCTTTGTTTAGCACTAGGATCCTTTAGTAGGCCTGCTCTTGAGCAATCAAGAGGAATGACCCAAGTGGGGACAATTTAATACCAAGCTATTCCAACCCACTTTAATCTCAAGGCTATCAAGGACACAAAACCTTTGTAGACATAGTACTCATCTTCGCTTGGTGTGAGTACTTGTGGGATTGTGACCATGAGGAAAATGTCAAGAAAGAATGCTTAAGGTACTCTTGTGGCCGCAAGGCCCATTACTTGCTGCAAGGTAAGGAGTCCCTTTGGGGAGCAAGAGGGGTGCTATGAACAGAAGCCCTTACTAAGAACCATCGATAGAAGCCACCTTATTTTTTCCACTTAGCTTCTTGGTGCAAGGATTGATCCAAGTGGAATAACCCGGATCACCCCAAGATTACTCACCATATGTGTTCATTTGGTTGTCTTTGGCACTTCCTTTGACAAAGCCAATATCTATTGTGGGTAACCACTTTGTGTGAGGCAATGGAGCATCAAGTTGTGGGCCAAGTTGTTAAGTAATGAGGCTTGACTTTCTAGGTAGTAAGTGCTTGAAGTGTTTTCATTGTGCTATACCAGTGTAAATGTTCTCAACATTCAAACAAAATGGTAGCATTCATAAGGTTTTCTATTTTGATATCACAAGTGCTTGTCTTGGCAAGGTTACTTTTGCCCTTGTTTCAAGTGTTCTATGACATGTTTGATCCTATACTATTTGCAAACCTATCTTTTATCTACTGTTACTACTTGTCAAACTGAGAAATTGCACTATCCAACCTTTGAACTTGATCAAAACTCTTCAAAACTGAAATTTTTATGTTCACTGGTCAAAGAATCACCCAAATCTGCAATAGTATCATGCACTTTGCTGAGAAATATCACGTGATAGTTCACACTTGCTGGACTATCGCTCAGCTAGCCTGGACTCTATCGCTCTGCCTACCTAGAGTCTATCACCCTGCCTAAAGTGAAGGCTCACCTGGTCTTAAACTATCGCCCTGTCTGCCTGGAAAGTATCACCTAGAACCTTTTTGTTGTCTTGTTATTGTTGCAATTCAGAGCTGTTACACTTGCATTTTAACCTACTATAGAGTGTCTTTTTCTATTCTTATTTGAAGTTGGTTTGTTACCTACATGCTTAGGATTGTTCTAGACTGAAAAAAATGAGCTAAAACTATTGGATTTGAGTCTATCGAATGTCACTTTTGATCACTTGTCAAAACACAGTTACCTATCTAGCTACTTGCTAATCGAGCTTCTTTCTCACATCTAGGCTTGTGTCAATTAACTGTTGTAAGTTCTTGAGCACTTTGACTAGCCATCTCTATTGTTCTATCTCGACAAGTGATCATCATTGGATTTTTCTTATCTCAACATCTAAGAAAATTTGTCTCATTTTATTGGTTGAACAACTTTCTTTTTCATGCCGGTTACAACTCGGTCTCAATTTGAACAAGGGAGTCACCCTTCGTTCAATTATACATAGTTACCTTCTTCCACTAGACACCCACGAGCACCTATTAGCAATGCTAGTTCTAGTTCTGAGGATTCTAAGGCTACCCCATGGTACAAAGGAGGTTTCCTCTTTTCCACATTTAAGTCCTCCAAAAACACAGACAGTGTCTCACTCACCTTGCCTGAACAAGAAAAGTTTCACCATTTGCAAGATCACTTTGAGCATAGAGACAACCAAAAGCGCTTAGACAAGGAACACAGTGAGAACATAATGGATGCTCCTAAGCGCATGGCTATGAGAGGCATGTCTCATGAGCAACCTGAGATTAGTGGTTATGAGTGTAGACCACTTTTTGGTACTAACGGCAACTATGGCAACAACACGCCACCTAGATCTCCTCTGAGATGAACTTTTGTTATACCTTCTTCACCTCCTAGACCACCTCCCTCTCACCATGAGGAAGAGGCCGTTGATGATATTTCTAGTGAGGATCTTATTGCATTTGAACAAGATGAAGTCTCCCAATGAAAGATGCTTAAGCTTTTAGAGTGCAATGGCGACCAATATTTCCAATATATGACTTCTAGAGGATACAAGCTTCCTCCCGGATATGATGTCAGACAAATTGTCCAACAAAGAGTACCAACTGAATTGGAAGTCCTTCAGGAAGAACAATGTCAAACAAATCAATGCCTTACCCAAATGGCAATAGAAAGAGAGCCTCCAAAGGTCGCCTTTGTAGAATCTATTTGTGCTCTTCCATTTGATAGGAGTCTATACATGGCCCCATTTCCTAGGGATATTGAGGTTCCCAAATATGACAAGTATGATGGAAACGGTGACCCCCATGACCATGTGCATCACTTTTACACTCTAAGCATGGACTTCCTTCACAAAGACACATTTTTGCTATGATTATTCCCTCAAAGCTTAAGAGGACAAGCTTTAGAATGGTTTGCAAAGTTGACACCTCCTTTGAAGACTTTTGATGAGTTGGCTATGCACTTCACACAACACTATTCATACAATATCCAACAGCCTATCACCATGATAGATCTTGGTGCTTTGAGACAAAACCAAGGAGAGTTATTTTCTACTTACTTGCAACGTTGGAGGTCAATGTATTCTCGATATGCTCGTCAGCTACCCGAGAGAGAAAAGATTGACATTTTTGTCAACACTCTTGTGCCAGAACTATATTATGATCTAAGGAAACAATTGTTCTCCTCTTTCAATGACATGGTTGAAAGTGCATATCAGATTGAGGATGTGGCCATTAGGAAGGGGGATATTTTTATTAATAAAGATGCTAGAGGCAATGGCAAAGACAAGAGAAAACCTTGGAATACGAATAAGTATGTTGTCAATGATGGGGTTGTAGATGCCCCTAAAGCTAAAGAGCCTGCTTTCAATCTCTCTAATGCTATCTACGAAGAAAAACAATGAGAAGCCACCAACACTCAAAATGCTCCTAAGCCTCAATATGTTGATAAGCCAAACAAGCAATTCTGATGACGGGTCTATACCCCATTGGCTGAACCATATGATGTGATTCTTAAGACTTTGGTTGCCAATAATTATCTTACACTTCCTGATAAAACTCATCCCTATGATCCACCAGTTAAGCCTGATTGGTGGAGAGAGGATCATTACTCCCACTATCACAAAAACAAGGGACATAAGACTGACAATTGTTTCACACTTAAAGATGCTATACAAGATCTCATTGATAACAACACAATTCTCATAGATGGCTTAGTTAAAAATTCTGATCACACAGCTTTCAAAGACCCTCTACCTAAGTATGACAAAAGGTGAGTCCTCTCAACTAAATAAGAAGAATTATGATGCTAAAATCAACTACACATATACTTCTGATTCGCCTATGATCAACATGGTAGAGCCTATTGAGAGTGTTCTTATGATGAGACCTCAAGATGATACTAAAGCCAATCATGGTATGCCAAAGTTGGTCTTGCAAACACGAGGTAGTTCATCTTCCTGAAGTGAGGCACTGAATGTTGTTGCTAGGGGGCAAGCTAAGTTGGTCCTTAAAACTTCGCCTGATCCTAAGCAAACCTCTTCTTCCAAACCAGTGGCTCCTTCAGTCTTGTCCAGCTATGATCTTGTACACCAATTGCAAAGATTACCCACACAGATATCTATTTTTGAGTTTCTTGAGCTATCCCCTTTGCACAAGGAGATCCTTGAAAAGGCTCTGCATACAGCTAATGTCCCTAATGACATTGACCCAGATAGGTTCCAGGCTATGGTTAACCACATCTCATCACCTCATTATCTATCCTTTTTTGTAGAAGATGACGTATCTATTAGTCACCCTCACAATCTTGCCTTACATATTAAAGTTATGGTCTACCATACCCGAGTCCGATGAGTCTTGATAGAAAATGGTGTAGGCTTAAACATTATTTCTTTCAATGTGGTGTAACAGTTGGGTTTATCAAAATTTGTTGTAGATCCTAAATGGAAAATTACTATAAAAGCATATGATGAAGTTGAAAGATCTTCCAAAGGTCTTGTCACACTGCCTATTTGAGTGGGCCCTGTCACAAAAGATATCATGTTCCAAGTGTTAGACATCCCACTCACATATAACATTCTTCTGGGTCATCCTTGGATCCATGACATGCAAGTTGTCCCTTCCACTTACCATCAGTACATCAAATTCCCTCATAACGGAGTTGAAATTGTTATTCCAGGGGATCATTCTATTGCTATTAATGCTCTTACTACTGCTAAAACATTTATTCCTCATAAAAAACCTTCTAATGATCCTACTGCGTCCCTGGTTGCCGCTGAGAAAAAATTTTAAATGATGAGCCTTGGTATGGGTGAATACACGCTGGATTTCATTGCTGCTATGCCTATCTCTCCTAGATCATATGGGAGACCTTCTAATAAGATGAAGCCTTTTGCTTCTACCATGACAATTTTTGGTAATTTTGTTGAAGCATTTGTACCCCTAGAGGCAGAAAGAGAAGAACAAGTTGTTAGAGAATGGATCTATAGAGATGAAGAAGATAGTACCACTATTGCAACTCCTATTTCTCCTAAGCACTATGGTAAAGGCTATAAATTTTTGCAGCAAATGGGCTATCAAGGTCACGGACCTATAAATGATAATGGGCATGCCCTAGTCAAGCCTTTGAGTCATACTAATGGCCAACCCTCTAAGATTATAATAGGTCTAGGATATGGTGTCGATGATGACCTCCCTATATGTAAAAGAAATGCTCCCATGATTAGTGATTCAGACACAGATAAAGATGAGTCACCACTACACACTATGGCTCAAATAAGAGATGATCTTCCTTCTACTTCACTCCTTTGGGGAGAAGAATGCATACCTACCCATGATTCAGCTAAAGCTTCTATGTCTAGTGATAATGAATTTGATCCCCGAGCTAGACAATGAAGAAATATCTTGCGGTTAATGAAACGAGGAGATTTCACAAATAATGATGCTGAAGCCTCTACTTCTAAAGGTCCTAAACCTTCTTGGTGCAAGCATCCCAGTAGAAGCGTGACAATAGATTCAAATGAATATGAATGGGATACTCTCTCTGACGAATCTTCCATAGTGGATGTGGTTCATACTTATGGTGACCAACTCGGCGTAGTTGATGAGTCTTGCATAGGGTCTGATGAGTTTAATCCACGTATTGCTTTAGTGGACCACGCTGGTCCTTCTATGACAAGTCTAGATCTTAACACTTTTGGATCTTACCTTATAGGCTCGACCTCTCTTGTCACCAGAGATGACATCCCTCACATAAATGCTATTGAACCAGTCACTTCATTTCATCTTGCAAAATCAGATCTCATAGCTTGGTCCACCCAGGATCAACATGCCATTGAACCTATTACTTCTTCCACCAGCGAACCACCAACAAAAATGACTGAATCAGAAATCAAGTATCTCAATCATCAAATCAAAAGAAAAGAGCAATGGTCAAATGGAAAAAACCACATCGTGGTGGTATCTGAACCTCAAAAAATTAAAAATAAAGACCTGCTCAAAAATGATGATTATCAAATAAAAGATGACAAGTTGATTCTTTACAAGCACATGGTGAACTTTTCTGAAAATAAAGTTGCTAATGTCATGGTTACTTTGACATCCATTTAACAATTGAAAAAGCATAAATCACACTTTAAGTTCCTGGTGGAAGAATTACACTATCTTGCTCATAGTCCTTACATTGCCATCATATTTTCCTATCTCCAAGATCATGTCATTCCTAAAAATCTAACATGCAATATGAAGCACCATCTCATCCATCACGCCTCACACTTTACCCTCATCTCTGGTGACTTGTATAGGAAGGGTCTAGGTGGAATTCTCTTTAATTGTCTAGAAATAGAGGAGTTAGACAAAGTGCTAGCTGAAGTCAGTGACAGTATATGTAGATCACACTTTAATGATCCCACGCTAGCTTGGAAATTGCTTAGGGCTGGTTCCCATTGGTTAGGACTTTGTATTATCACAACAGCATTTGGGTCCAGTGCCTCTCAATTATCTACATCAAAGGAAGCATAGCTTACCAAGCCTATCAATCTTCTACAATTGCAAAAGTTATATGCTTAAGGTCCTTGAGCTCTTTGTCCATACTTATTGATCCTAAAAAAAATTCCAAAAATATTCATATATGATGCTGAAAAAATCCTAAAAAGCATAAAAAGTACTGAAACAAATGAGCATCCTAGTGAAAACCTAGCAATAGGTGCTTTGATGTCTCACCAAAAAAAAATTTAAAAAATAAAAAAATAGAAAAAGTGCCTTGGTGAAAACCTAGAAACAGATGCCTTGGTAGAAAAAATACAAAAAAAAAATTATAAACAGTCCTAAAAAAAATCTTCCAAGTGGTGAAAACCTAGAAACAGGTGTTGCTTGAGACCTTTGCACCTATGCCTATCAGTCTTGTGTGGCACTCCTTCGCTCCACTTCTCACTTTGCCTCTCCTAGCCTGGAATTGACTCTTGTCTTAGTCTAGGGGGCATGCATTGTTCTAGCTTATCTTGGGTCTCTTTGTGCATTCAGGTTTCTTGGGCCACTCAGTTCCAACGGTGTTTTTCAACACCACCCCAATTGTGTTTTTCAACACTTTCCTAGCATCGAGTGTTTCTCAACACTTATCAAATATCCTATCCACAGTCTCGAATGATGCAATATTTCTCACTAGCAGATGCAATACTCAAAGTTTGACTCTATGACCTACACACATGCACTTAAACACTTGACTTGCTGAAATTTGCTTGACTTTATTTCTTTGTGTGTTGTCTATGATGATTTCTTTGCTGAGTGTTCTCTCCCTAAGAAGTTTTTGATGATGCATAGCTAGAAGACTGAGGGCATGAGGACATGTTTTATTTTCTTTCTGCTTGTGGGTATATTTTGTTGATCCTAACTATCATTAGCATTTATGCTTGTTCCACTTGACATTGGGGTCTACAAGGTATTATCCTTGACTATTTTGCAAGTGCATACTTATAGTCATCTTGACTTCCTTGTGTCTTGATGCAAGTATAATCTTGCTATATCAAACTTAGGACATCTCACTGCACTAGTCATCTTGACCTATATGTCTTTGATGCCTAAGTGGGATTTCCACATATCTATCTAATATAGATCATATTCATATACTCATAATTATGCTAGTGTGTATTGTATGATCTTACGATGCTACCAATAATGCTCGATGATGAATATTAGAGTCTAAAAGCTTTGTGACCTTGCAAGTAAACCACTTTTCATAGTAGCTTGCATTTTTAGGTTCATGTTAGTTAGTTTTGCATCTTTCATATGGAGAGATCTCTCCTTTTATCTTTCACAGACTTATTATTCAAACTACGCTCACCTTTCACTTCTTCCTGATCATGTATTTCACTTCTTGTCTTTCATATCACACCATTTTCTCTTCATTTTGGGATCAAAACCAAAATCTGAGTTCACCTTGACCATCCAAATTGCATCTCTCCTTCTTCCGCACAGTTGGTTGACCTTTTGAGGCCTGATCCTTCGATCTTTGCTGGGGCATCCTTTCCTTCTTTACCCCCATCTCTCTCACCCTTCTAGTCTTTCATTCATTTCATTCATCTCTCTTTGAGGTTTTGACTGGGGCATATCTTCACTGCTTGATGGTTATTCTATTATCTTGCATCTTTTATGATTTCTAGTGATTTGATCATGTTGCTCTTGCTTCTGCATTCCCTCTACCTGATTTCAGTTTTGATCCCAAGGGGTAAGACACATCTATTTCCATTGGGTATTCTCTAGAGCATATGCTTGACCTTTCCATTTGCTCTGATTGATCTATCTTTGCACTTGACATGTTAGTTCTCATCTCAAGTTTTGATACTATCCATCTCTTTCCTAAGTGTTCAGTACTACCACTATCAGGCTGACCACATAGGATTTTCTATCTCTCTGCACTTCATACTTTGGAGTCAAATTGCTATTACTTGCTTTCTTGGCTGATCTATTCTTTCACTACATGTGATCCCAAATCGATCTCACATTAGTCAAAGAGCGGCAAATGTATACACCGAAAAATGGTCATCTAGACTATTAGCCCCTTGCTAGCATTTTTGCTAAAATCATCAATTGCTTATTCTTGATCAAATCCTAGTTCTATCATTTATTCGATTATTTTCTATGGGCTAACCATCTTATCCTAAAGTCTTTATTTATTTAAAAAGAATTTCATCCCCTTTTAATAAATAAAAAGCCCCCCACTTTTCCTCTTATCCTAAGTTGCACAAATAAAGCATTATTCCTATTTTATAAAAAGGGAAAAAGAACTTTTTGTCTCATATGGACACAAAATTCAACTCTTATTTTCTCATTGGAGGATACTTGTGCACATGGATTGCTCCTCTTTGATGCTCCACCATTGATTAAATCTTTTGCCTCTTAATCTCCATGGTCCATTCTTTCTCATTTTTTATAAAAGGAGAGCTCTCTTCTCATTTTAAGATCCATCTTTTGAATACTAACCTTATGTTGCAAGATTGCTTGGAGACTTTGGAGCTTTTTGAATACATTCTTGCATCTTAGCTTCATATTTATGCTTTCCTAGATTAGCTTCATTCCTATGCTCTAGATTAGCTCACATAGATTAATTAGCTTGGATTGTAACACTTGCATCTTTCTTTTCATAGCTTAGCTTGCATTCTCATTCCTAGAATAGTTGCATTTCATTCTCATCTTGATTTTTGAGGATATTGACATTCTTGCCCTTGTCTCATTGAATCTCCCATTGCATGGTTTACTAGCAAGGTTATTGGCTTAATAGCTCTAGCTGAGAGCATTCTTAACACCCTTGCACTCCATGCCTAGGGAGCTCTAAATTGATTTCTCAAGGTTTCCAATCCATGGATTCTCTTGGAAGCAATGATTTAGAGAAGTGTACATCTTAGTGTGTACACTAACATATTCATATAAAGCAAGGAAATGGAGTTAAGAATTAGTTTTTGGGAATTTGACTCACCAAAAGGTGAAGAGCATATCCCTAACTTTTCCTTAATTTCCCAAAAACAATAAACAAGGTTCAATTACTATCCCACTAACTATAGGGATTTGAGTATTTCTACTCTCCTCCACAAACAAGGGGCTTCGATTTTATGTGCTTGATTTCCTCAACCTTTCTTCTTAATTAAAAAGTTCAATGCCTTTGGCATTTTGATTCACTAGAAGAAGTGAAGAGCATAGGCCTAAATGATAAACTTTCCAAACAAAGATAGGTTGTTTTATAATTACTAGATTTTCAAATGCACCAATGCCACAATTTAAGGTAAAATATTCACTAGTTTGAGGCTTACCTTTCCTTTGAGCTAGCATAGGCTAGGGGCATTTTTGAGTGATTATTTCCATTTTTATCTTACCTTGGCTATAGTTCCTTTCCAATGTGCTTTTCCTCCAATAAAGTTAGTCAACAACAATAGCCACAATGAAGGAAACCAAAAATGAAATTGAAGAAGAAAAGTTTGAATTGAATCTAAGGCCTTATTTGCAAATTTTAAGAAAAACTTGAATTAAGGTCAAAAAATCCAATTAAGTGATATAGACTTAGTCTTATATGCTTCTACAACTTTAAGGTAGTTCTTATAAACTTGATTTTCCTCCTCTTGTGAATCCTCAAGAACCGATTTGATGTGAACAAAGTTCTCCATCTTGATTTTCTTAGTCAAAGGCTTCCCTTCTTGGTTGAATCTGCTCTCTGGTTTCTTCACTTTTCTGTGATCAAACATCCTACAGAATCATACAAATCATTTTACCACAATCAGATAATGAAAATTGACAGTTTATGCAAAAGCGCTTCTATAATGCTTAAAAGCATTATTTTACTGCTTAAAAGTGTTGCTAATCTGATTAAAAGTGTTGTTTCAACTCTTTCAGTGAAACTCAAAAGCACACAAATAACTAATAAAGGCACTACAGAATCTATCAAAGGTGGTAAAAATGAAGTAAAAGCGCTCAGCAAATTAGCAAAAGCGCTCGGGGGTCAAGGAATAAGTGCTATAGATCCATGCAAAGGCATCGTAAGAATGATAGACAAATAATAGAAAGATTGAAAGCATCATGGATCAATGCAAAGGCGCACAAATTTGTTGTGAAAGCACTGAAACAGTGCTGGAAAGCATCATTTAAATGTGCAGAAGCATTGTTTGAGCTCTCAAAAGTGTTGTTTCCCGAAAAGCCCGAGAGTTAAACATGCACAAATTTGATAAAAATGAAATAATTCTAAGCGTTTAGTAAAGTGAAGCATCATACCCCACGGTGGGCGTCATTTTGTGTACAAGGAAATGTACCTTCATAGAATTAGTATTGAGAAATAAATGAAATAGAAACTAAATAAACCACAATAAAGCAACTATTAAGCAAATGAAAGATCAATTGAGCATCCTATGGCTCTCTATCTAAGAGTGTTAATAGAGGCTCTCAGCAAGCTACCATTAATGACAATCCTAGAATGAGAAATGATAAAGATTAAGTTAAAGCTAACAATCATATTCAAATTGAATGCTAATTAAGCTCTTAAAATGCCTTTCTAGCTATAAAATGCAAGAGGTTCTATGCAATTCTCAAATTTGTGGTTATGAATTATGAGGATTTTGGTCTTCCTTTTATAGATTTATGCAAGGGTAGGGGGTGTAGTTGTGTTGATCATGATTAAGCTTGAGTTGAGTCTTTGGTTCCACCCTCTGAAGACAATGCAAAGTTTATGTCCTCAAAGCTTGGGACAAGTAGACAAGATCAATGGACAAGATTCTCTTCCACTTTGAGTGATTGAGATTGAATTTGGCTTGATCCATGTGAATGCATTTTCTTAAATCCTATTGGTTGATTGAATTTCCTCCCTTTTTGGGTTGTTGAGAGAAATTAGGATTTATTAATTAATTTAAATTTATTTATTTATCCATGTACCCCTTGAATGGGTTGAATTTGATTTAATTCAAAACTATACAATTAATAGAATTAATTGCACTTTGACTTGATTTCACTTTATTAAAATGCTCTCAATTTTGCTTTATCTTGAATTAAGAGTTGATTTTAATTTTGATTGGCTAAATGTTTGATTCAATTCAATTGCTTTGATCTTGTCCTTGATTTTCCTTGATTTTCTACTTAATTGTCTTTGTCCATTTTCAGGTGATTACAATAGCTAATGATGGTAAGGTAAGGGCTCACTTACTCTCTATTCAAACAATGTTGACACCTCACCTGCAAGCCATACAAAGAGAGTTAGCTAAGGAAAAGGAATTAGTACAGAAAGATCCCCATCTTTCTACTATCAAGAGCCTAGTTAACCTAGCTATCAATCTAGAAGTAAAATCAGAGGTTTTGAAGATAGAAACATCTGGTTGGGACAACGCATTGCACATGGTCATGATGCTTTATAAACCATTTCTGGAAAAACATTTCAAGCTCCCTACACCCCAAGAACTACAAGTGACAAAGACAAGGGGGAAATAGTAGAGTGACATGACATGTTAAGTCACAGAGGGAGGAAACAGAATCAAAGAGCAGAATCAAATTAGAAGAAGCAGAACCAAATGGTATGGCATACTAAGTTTTGTAAATATATATGTATATTTGAAGTGTATGTCAAGCAAGGAAATCTTATATGTACAAATGTAAATCTTTTTATTTTATAAGACTGAGTTAAGTTTTAGGGGGAGTATTCTGTATATACTTCTGTTAGTACTAAGTACTCTTGTAAATGTAATGTAAATGTCATGAAAAAGTGTTTTTGCCACTAATGTCAAAGGGGGAGATTGTTGATCCCTAAAGTTTTGTTGTCTATTAGTGTCTTACACTTAGTCATTTTCTAGGCAATGTTGGTTGGCCTTCATTGTGACCAAGTCATATATAGGTCGAGTCATGTATAATGTACATTTACCAAGCAGTAGTCACTGCCGAGTAAAACAATGGTCACCGACTACTTTTGTATTAGCCGAGTTAGCTTTTGCCGAGTTATGTAAAGAAGACAATGTTGAGCGTTAGAGTATAAAGAACAATGAATGCCGAGTGCTTACTTAGTTATAAGTCTTAAATCCTTTTGCAAGGTAGACTATATAAATCTTAAAGCTCTTAATAGGGAAAACCCCTTACAAGGTAGATCATATTTTGTGATCAAATTTGTAGCCCTAATAGGAAAACTTTATACTGCAGTAGTGAAGCTTTGTGGGTGTCATCGCCACCCTAGTTTTACCTTTCAAGGGTTTCTGGATAACCAAAATTACTATGTTATGTGTATTTTCTTGAGTGATGTTTAGCTTATTAGATCCATTACATTGTTGAAGTTTATGTTAATGCTATGCAAGTTTTCATTTATGATAAAATGGATAAATCAGTGATATTTGATTCCCCCCCCCTCTTGGTATCACATTTTCCCAATAGATTTCCAATAACTGCAAGGTATTGTAAGCTACAGGTTAATCAAGACAAAAGATCACCTACATGTTTCAAATGTACCAACTTAGGACACATAGAAAAGTTTTGTAGGTATAATGGAATGGACAATAGAAGAGGACCATCACATGTGGTTATAAAGAAGAACATTGGTGACAGTGGTAAAAGTCTTGGTGAATAAATAGATGAATTCAAGAATCATTGCAGGACACTAGAAGATGGAGATGATGGGAAGATATGGAAGGTAAAATATTTCAATAAGGAATTAGTTCAGGGAGAGATAGTAGATGCTATTGTGTCTTTGCATGATCTTAACATTGCTACATCAACCTAAAAGGCTGAGAATGGATGCAGATAACATATTATATCCAGCCCCTAACTATGTGGAATGAGCTCATGTGAACTTAGATTATATGGTTTATACAGATAGTATAGAGTCTACATTTGTGATTGCAGTATTTGGAGATTCATATCCTATGAGTGCGAGAGTTGTGTTTAACTGGACAGTGTGCAAAGTTGAGCTAATTGTGATAAATGCATTTACTCAACCAGTGGTGGATAAAATACCTTGAAGTATATCATTTCTTCACTAATTGATAAGCAACGACCAAGGAGAGCAGAGTTAAGAAGCACATCATCCACCTAGCAACCACATTGTGTGATTGATTGAAGAAAAAGTTTTGGAATTTGGCATATTAAAGGTGTTTAGATCATATACTCTATCAAGAAGCTATGGATGCACCTTTAATCTATGATGTTATTGATAGGCCAAGATATAAATTCAAAAGACACCCTTTTAAGTCTTGTGAGGATGATCCTGAAGGAGCATTTTCACAAACCCCATACGGTGTCCTTCACATAGAAGACATTATGGCTTACATTCATTGTAAGTATGAGATTATAGGGGATGCAAAAAAATATAGGGAGATTTATGAGATGATAGAATCAGATGGGAAAATGAAGGAAGAGTTCAAACACCTAGAAGACCAATCAATCATAAAGCTAACCCTCTTGAATGATTTCAGTGAGACTGAATGGTTTAAGATCATACTAAGTAGAATTCATGATCAATTCATCTAGATAGGAGAGAAGCCTACAAAGATATGTAGCCAGTTGATTCATGAAATAACTAGATTGGACAATAATGGAGCCCTCCCTATGGTAGAGAAAAACATCAAGAAACAAGTAGAAAACCTAACACATTCCAAATGGGACAAGCGAGCAATGACTGTTAATGATATATTTTAGCAAGATGTGAGACTGGTAGCAATGCTACTAGGATACAAGTTATATTATAGTAGCAGACCTAACTTTGTATCATTAGGGGTAATCATGATGGCTTACACAATGGTAAAGGAAAACACTAGATACAACCTATGTGAGATCCTAGCACAATAATTTTTGGAGAATGTGAGGATTTTCGAGAAGGATAAGTCAAAAGCATTCAGATTTGGTTTACTCTTGGTTCACATGTACATTCATATTGAGCAAAAATTTCTCAGAATGTACCCTAGAGCATGGAAGGATAGTATGCTTACTAGTATACAAATATCATAGAGCTACCAGAGATAGAACAAAAATTGGGTAGATGGTGAGTTGTTTGAAATGATTAAGACTCTTCAAAGGAAAATGAAGGTGAGATACAGGATTCCCGAGGAGTTAGTTGAGAGATACAAGGACACAATCTGTTTCATGGTTGAAACTAATTGTGTATGCTTTGAAGTAGTTGAGCCTAGGAAGAAATGATGCTACCCTATGGGGTATGAGGTTAGTTCTAAGGTTCTTATAATTTAGATTGAACATGTACAAGCATCTAAAATAGATACATCTAAAGAAAGATGGGGAACCTATGAGGAAAAGTCAGCAAAGGTTAGATAAGAACGGGATAAAGGAACAAGGAAGAGGAAGATAGAGAAGATGGTAGATGGAATAATAGTGAAGGCTGGGATCATAAAGGAACAACTAAAGGAAGCAAGAACTAAGATGACAGAAGGATCTTCCAGCATGAGGATTGAAGCACCTCCTCCTTTTGAAGTAGAAAAGATAGTAAGTACAGCTTCCGATGTAATTGATTTGTCAATCACCCTTGAGAAAATAGAAAAAGAAGATGTACCTACGAGCACTCCTAGGAGATCTACAAGATCAAACATACCTATTAGCCCTAAGAAACAAAAGGTTGAAGTAGAAACAAAGAAGAAAGAGGACAAGGTAACTGAGAAGAAAGAAGAAAAGGCAGAACAAAAGAAAATAGAGAATTTGTGGAAACTGGACATAAAAATGTTACACAAAAGAATAATAAGAGATGGAAACTTAAAGACACTGAACAAGTACTATGAGAGGTATGACTCTAAAAATCAGTCAGTGATAGAGGACATAGTGATTGATCACCTACTAATTTATAAAAAGAATCTACTAGAAATAGAAGGAAGTATACCAAAAGACTTGTATAGAAAGTTGGAAATCAGAAAATAGTTAGCACAATTAGAGAATGAAACAATAAGAAATAAAGCAATTGAAGACATGTTTCTTGTAGTTTCCATATAGGAAATAGAGAGAATAATTAAGGAACTCAAACCTCTATTGAGAACTAAGGCTAGACTTGTAAAGATAATGGTAAGAAAATATGATGAGGTAATTGAAGACACACAAAAGGCATTGGATCAAATTCTTATGAGCGACATGTCTGAGAAGACTTAACCTCCCAAAGACACCAAGCCTACACCTTTGCATATGGGAGAAAGCTCTAAGGCAGCTGAGAAGAGCATATAAAAAAGTGAAATTGACAAGCAATCAGACTTCTTTGTTATTAGTGTGCCTATAAAACTTGACACCTCACTTGATGTAAATGATCTGTTTCAAGGGAATTTGGATAGTGAAATGACAGTAGAAGAGGAAGGATAGAAAGAGGAAGAAAAAATAGAAGAAAAATAGGAAGAGAAAGAACAAGAAAAGGAAAAACAACAAGAGGAAGAATAGAAAGAAGAGATAGCAGTAGAAAAAGAAGAAGAAGTAAGATTCAAGCTTAAACAAGAACCTGACACCTCCTCCACCCTATTGTTCCAGCAAGTATGATGTGGAGTGTATGGATGAGGATGAACTCATGAGATTATCCTTCATGGCATTTGCTAAGGCAAAGGAGAGGTCAGAACACAAAGGAGATAATAAGGTCAAGGTGATCGCTAGGGCAGTAGAAACTGTGAATAAAATAATCCCTAGACCTCTTACATTTCAAGGAAAGGATGATGCAAAGAACCTAAACATGGCACTGAAAAAATTTGACAGCCATTATGAGTCACTGTTGAAGATCGCAAAGGATAAGGCTGAGAAGAGATACCTAGAAAAGAAGTTGAAGGAAGTTTGCCAGTATATCTCATGTGACTTGGACATTTTGAAAGAAACTATGATTAAGGCCAAAATTTGTGTTACACAAGGAAGAAAACTCTATATTTTTTGCATCAATCCCATTATACACATAAATAGCATTGAGGACATCATAGCCAAGGATAGGGCTGCATTGGATAGCATGATGGAAAGTTGTGAGACCTCCTCACAAACTGTATTAGAAATGGATAAGCATACATCCAAGATCTTGGACAAAGTCAATGTTTTGGATATAGAGAAAGGGGGAGTAGTGACAAGGTTTGGTTTTCTAAAGAGTTTAATCACTCCTTAGCTATCAATTCTTGAAGCTCATCTCACTGAGATGGAAAAGATTGAGAAATCAATGAGCTCTATACCCACTGAGTTGAAGATAGCAAAGACCGCATCTTATGCACTGAATGGACTCATCCATATCAGTAAACTACTGATTAAGTCATGAAATGATGAAGTGAAGACCTTGGAATATTCCTTCCAAGACATTCTAAATCTGGTGAGTAAGCACTAAGTCATACATGCTTAAAATTTTGAAGTACCCTTGCCATTGATGTCAAAGGGGGAGAAGAAGAGAAAAATGAAAAGAAGAAAAGAAAATATATATATATAAGAAAAAGAAAATTGTAAATATATATATATATAAAAAGAGAGAATATGCATATGTATAAAGAAGAAGGAAGAGTACATTTATTTTTTTGACACTTAGTCATTTTTTGCTAAGTGTTGCCATTAATGCCAAAGGGAGAGATTGTTGGCAAGTGATGTTCTGAGAGAACTGTGGATCACTTGAGGGTTGTCATTTATGTCAACACTTATGTTATAGTGATCGTGTGTAGTAAGTATGAGTGTTGGAGACACAGTCATGAAAATGACTAAGTACAGAATCAAATTTACAGTATACTACAGTACTATTTTGGTCAGCAAAGATGTTATATGATATATTATGGCTTGTGAACTTAGAGGAAGACATTTTGGGATATGTATGACCTTTGGTTAAAGTTGCATGTGTTTTGGTATTGATATCAGCAAGTTATAGTGATATGAAGGAATGCGAAGATGGAGGAACAGTGAAACAAGGCATATGAACAGTCACGATGATTAAGGGAATGCTAGATGGAACAGAGACTTGCTAAGTTAGATGAAGACTATTAATTAACAACACTTTGGTAATATAAGATCATTGACTCAGTATTTGTTATTTTCATAAGTAATTATTATATTTTGTATTTTATTTGAGAGTCGACTAGATGACAAAATAGATACAAGTAAAGAGTGTTTTGTGGAAGCAATGTGTGTGGAACATATGTATGTGTTATGGATGCAAATTTGGGATATCAATAATGGTTAATTACAGATGTGAGATCAAAGATTGACAGAGACTAGTGAGAGCTATAACTGGAACTATCTAAGCATAAGTAGATGCTTGTAATGTTCACTCTTGAACACTTTTGTAATTGAATTATTGATTGTAAGAGTTTTAAGCTCACCATACCTTTAACAAGGTTTTTGTATACCTTTAATAGGTTTAATATTCCTCTAATAAGGAAATGTACTATGTAATACTCAGCTCCTAACAGGGCTAGATCTCCTAACAGGGATACTATATTTTAGTGCATAGTTGTGGGTACCATTCCCACCAGGGTTTTCCCTTGGCCAAGGTTTCCTCAAAAAACAAATAATGGTGTTATGAGTTATGTGTTATGTGTTTATGTTCTTTTCATTTTAGCACTCATATGGTTTATGTGCAATTGGTTTAAGTTTGATTTAAAGTGTTGTAATATTGATTCACCCCCCGTCTCAGTATTACTGAATCCTAACAATATGATCTTTGTACAAAAGGATTTGGCTAAACTATCATTGCCATAATATTAGAGGATATTATGAATAAAATATTATAATATTATAGTCATATCATATTGGTAAGTTTCACAAGCATTTTTAAACCAAAGGCCACGATCATAGAATAAATTGTTTCCAAAATATAATCGTAAGGGCACTTTATTATTGATCAAAAGATTTAATAAGAATTTAGTTGTAACTCAAGCACCAATCCATAAAAGAAATAAGTCCATCAATAACTACTGTGTTAACCATCATATTGATGTTACCAACCAAAAAAAAATCATACCGATGTTGGCAACTGAAAATTTGTCCTTAAATAAAACTTTCTTAAGACCATGAGATTCTATACAGATATGAATATTACCATCAAATTTAACAAACACAATATTATAAACTCAAGGCGACTAGTCAATGGGGAAGATGAAACCATCTTGCAAAATATTGTTAATCTTAGCCTTGATCATGAAATATTCCTTCTTAAAATTTTCCACAATTCCCAAAATTTAATTTCATTTGAATTTCCAACTTGATTTTTGTTTTCAATTTGCAAGTTTCAATTTTAGGGTAATTATGAAGAATACTAAATGATTCATCACTTGCATAAAGGAAAAAAGTGGTCATTTAGAAATGATGCCCAAAACCTACTTATAGATGCCTCAATAACCATGTATTACAACCACCTTAAAAATTTACATACTGATTCCAATACACATTCCTCTAATAATTGTCTTAATTAATGCTTATCCAAAAATGTTAGAATAACCATGTGATATAGCTACCGATGAAGTTGTATAACTCCTCCCATTAAATATTTAAATATCAACTAATGGGGATACAAGTGGGCAACTATTAGTACATGTAAAATATTTTACCAAACTTTTAACTATCAATTTTTTAGTTTTTTTAAGTTAGTAATTAGAGAATTGGGTGAGCAAGGATTGAATGATTATCGAGACATGAGTGGTAACTAGGTCCCTTCCCTTGACTCAAAACACAATTAATTTTTTTGTACAATTGAAGCAAAGTAACTATCAAGAGCTAACATAAAGAAATATGCAAGTGGTCTTGTAGTGGCAATAGCTAAGTGGGATCCACAAACTCCTTAACTTTTATCCTTATTGGCTAGCGATTTTCTCTTAGTTTATTTTCTTGACCTTTTTCATAGTTTGAAACCTAACTAACGGTATCAAAGAATTACACAAATATAAACAATTTTTTTTTTCCATATGTCATGCCCTACTCTAAAATCACTTTTTCTCATGAGCATCTTGTGATTTATGAAAATGAATTTATGAAAGGGGAAATTATTGGAATAAGATGTAATTTGTTTAAGGATTCTTTATTTATATATCAAATTCCCCTTTTCTAGATGGATGAATAGCTTCTCTCTTGACTTATTTTCATAAGATTTTGAGATAGTGTAGGATTTTAAAAATCACAAATAAAAAATGGTTAAACCATTTCTCTTGGAGTGGTCTTTGGAAAACATAGCCAATGATGAGCAATACTTTTTAAAACTTTAATGTAACAAATGATGTAATGTTTTAAATTGTCCATATAGAATGAATGAATGAAGGAATGTATGTATGTATGTATGTATGTATGTATGCATTCATGCATGCATGCATGTATGTATGTATGTATGTATGATTTTAATAACATTTAGGATGCTAGACAACTTATGTGACTCACAAATAGCTAGAAGCATATATAAGTATGAAATCTCAAAACAAATAGGCCACCAACACAACCTCCCTTTCCTTTTGTATTGTGGATATTCTATTATGTATCTTGATTGGATAATCAACAACTTTTTTTATCCTTTCTTCTTCAAAAAAGTTTCTCAAGGAGTCTAATTTTGGGATCTTAGTGTAATTGATTCAAATATCTTTGTAAGCTAGATACTCCATTATGTACTATCATTCCAATTCCACCATTTTAGTTTACAATAAAAATATCTTCCACCTCCCACCTTATGATTTCACATCTAAGCTAGTACAAGCAAATAAGAAAAGGAATCTAGATTGGGAAAATCTCTATACATCTCTAAAAAGAGATATTTCTACTTGTAAAACCTTGGGGGACATGAAAACCACAAAAACCATAAATACATGAAACACAAGACTTGCGTGGAAAACCCTGTTAAGAGAAAAAAAAATAGAGAAGATTATTCTCAAATATATAAACATTGATTAAGGTGGATTACAAGAAAATCTCACTACCCAAAGAAGGCTCATTGTTGGAGGACACACTGCCCAAATGAAGAAGGATCAGATAGAATAGATCCACCATTGATATACAACCCCAACACAACTAAAATATTTATAGTCACCTTTGGCTCACTACTTCTAGTAGCTAAAAAATTAAAGTTCACACTACTCTGTACCATAATATACACTTAACTTATGCAATTAGGTAAACATATCCTCTCTCATACATCCTCATCACACATAAACATATCTTCATAGTATTCATACAAACACACACATATGCCACACCATGCTACACTATCCCTAAATTATTCATCCCTTACTTATACCAAGTTTACATTTGCAAAATCTCCCACTATTGGCCAAACAAGGACCGAACAAAATTTGTATTAGGTCGGCACTAAACATTCCCACGATGGATAGGAATCAGAAGTGGACTACAACACAACTTAAATGAGACTAAAAATATCATCAGACACATTACATATCTTCTTGCATACACTGTGACAAGTAATTGGGTTTTATGTGGTGTGCAGTCTCGATCACCAATTTTTAACTTCAAGGCATCCTTAACATTTCATGACACTCTTGAATTAGAGTACCAAAATATATGAATTTCCTCCTTCACACTATCAGTTAGTTTCTTATAAAAATGTGGAAGCCTCCCACCATTAGCCCATGTATCATTTTGAAGAGGATTCTCAAGTATTACTCTTCTTGCAAGTGCTATATCCAAATTTTTGAAATTTATGTTGAAATAAAGACTAGCTTGTCTCATAAAGTGAGCCTTGAAATAAAATGATGAATTAATAAGGAGGTTGTAATAACCCTCTAAGAATCTCTCATCTTTTTCCTTGCTACTCTTTCCAATAGAATTAAGGGCACTAAAAAGATTTATCACAATAATAGCATTTTTCTCCATTTTCTTGTTCACCTGAATCTTCAATTCTCCTAGCATAGGTCTCATCTTTTGGATCTTTAGCAAATGTGCAAAAAGTTGGCATTGATTGGTCAATGTCTTCTTGCTAAAAAAATCATTAAAATTTTTTGAAACTCACAACCGAATAGTTCTTGTTGATCTCTTGCCTTCAAAATTGCTCATAATGTTCTCATTAGTTTCAAGTAACCATTTTGGTGTTTTTGAAGGTCTTTAATTTAGAATTTGTCTTTCTTCCACATAAGAGACTTAATTTCTCATGTAATTTGGAGTTGTTTAACATTTATTTGGTTCATAAACATCATTTTCTATGCCAATCCCAACTTGAATATCTTGTGCAATAATATCATTTCTGATCTCTACATTTGCATTCCCAATCTCTACATTCCATTCCCAGTCTCTACATTTTCATTCCCAATCTCTACGTTTTCACTCTCAATCTCTACATTTTCATTCTTGTTGTCATGCAATCATGCTCAATATTTTCAAATTCAATCTCTTCTTCACTTGAAATAACATTTTTGAGTGGACCTAGGGCCTCATCTTCACTAATACTTAACATACCTTGTCTCCTCTTCCTACGATTTTCCCTATCTCTTTATCTATTTGCTTCAATTTCATCTTGTGTAAGCTTTCTCTTTTGTTTATGATTTTGATGACTTCAGATCCCCATTATAAATCCAAAAAGATGATGGAAAATGCTTTCCAATGAACAATTTGGCATAAAGATGCTCTAAAAAGCCTTATTATGTTTGTTGATGTCTAAAAAGTTGCTATTTTTGCCTATAAAAAGAATGTAGGGACAGTTGGAATGAGAAAAATATCCCACTACCAAATTTTGTATAGTAGGTATAGGATAGGTATTGGATACGCCTATCTAATACTTGATACCACTTATATGAATTCCAAAATTCACAATGGCACCAACATTTTACCGTTGGCACCATTGTCTAGGGTATCACATATCATATCCATATTTGATATTCAATACATAAAACTTTCAACTCTTAATGTATTATATATTTAATTCAATACATATATAATGCACTACATATGAGAGAGAGAGAGAGAGAGAGAGAGAGATCCACACATATTGGATATCCACATATTCAAATGGCAACTTATAATGGTAGGGGCCTTTAAATTAATATATAAGTATCAAATATCAAATACATATCTAATATTTGATGACTTTGACACTAATCTACAACCTAGGGATTTACCTTGGGATTGCTATGGGCTTTGGCTTGGGAATGCCAAAGTTGGAAAGTCAACCCAATAAACATGTTTATGAGATCTCCTTGCATTTCCAAACTTTGACCATGTAGTTGATGGCTTTTTTTAGCAAAAATTGATGAAACAAAAAGGGTTGCTTAAGGTGATTCTCTAGTTTCCACCAATATAAATTATGTCTAGTTTTGAGTTTAATAAATAATTATTATTCATTTTCTAATTGTATTAGGTCTAAAGTCCTGATTGATAGGCTGATTGAAAAACATCTATAACTTTCAAATGGTATAACATTTTTTAAATCCAAAACATGTGTCACATTCTATGCTTTGCATACTATAAGAAAAAAAAAATTAAAATTAAAGTTTATTAAGTTTTAACCAAGTTATGGTGGTCATACACACAAGTTTCTATATTCCAAAAAAGTTGTAGTAAAAATTTATAATTAATTATTTATTTTGAAAAAAATTACAAAAACAAAATGTGTCACATCTAGACATGAGTTGTCTACTTATATCTAGAATTATAAAAAAAATATTATCATTTTATTGTGGTTAGAGTGGTCACACATACACCTACTTCTTATCTTTTCCTTGTAATTTACATACTACTATATTAAAATTTTAAATTTTCAGCAATTAGATTTTTTTCTTTTTCAAAAAATAACTAGAAGCTTAGAAACTACATTCAATTTCCTACAGATTCTATTGTTATATATTTTTCATATAAGGTTGATAACCTATTGAAATTTTTACGTCAAGTTGCCTAACTTCGTTTCTATTTTTTTAACATTTCATTGCCACTTAAGGGACTACTTTGGCCCCCCATAATCCTGCACATACCCCATACCTTTTTAAATGACTCACTTCAACAAATACATGTCAATCCTTTCTTATCAAGTTCTAGGAGCTTGCTTCAACTAATATAATGCCTTCTTTAACTTGCAAACCATGTTTGGAACATTTGATAGCTTGAAGCCTTCCAATTGTTCTATCTATATTTTTTCCTTGAGTTCCCAATTTAGAAATGTATACTTCACATCCATCGGGTATACCTTTAAGTCCTTATGTGCCACAAAACCTAGAAATATTTTGATTTCCTCCATTCTTGCCAATGGATCATAAGTCTCCTCAAAGTCAATTCCTTCCACTTGTGTGTATCTTTTTCATACAAGTCTAGCCTAGTTCCTTACTATGTGTCCATCTTCATCTAGCTTGTTTGAGAATACCCATTTTGTTCCAATTACATTCTTGGTTGCCGGTCTTAGGACCAATTCACAAGTCTAATTCTTCATAATTTGATCTAGTTCTTCTTGCATAGCCTTTATCCAATTCTTATCACTACATGCCTCTTTTACAATCATTGGTTCAATTTATGAGATTAAGCATAGATTGACATTTTCCTCAACAACTTTACTTCTTGTAATGACACATTTGTTCTTATCTCCAATAATCTAATTTTCTGAGTGATTCCTGTGCACATATCTAGGGCTCTTAAGAGAAAATGTTGGAGCAACCTCAACATCATTCTATTCATTTTATTCAGTCTTCTCCTCTTCCTATTTGTAGATTGATTCATCTTATTCATATCTAGCTCCTATTTCTATGTTTTTTGGAATGTCTTCATCAACTTTCACATTTTTACTTTCAACTATTATTCGTAGCCTCTTGTTGTAGCATATGTAAGCTTTTATTTTAGTGTAGTACGCAAGGAATATGCCTTCATTATCTCTTGTGCCAAACTTTCAAAGGTTTTCTTCATCTCTTCTAATATAACATTTGCTACCAAATACTCTAAAATACTTTAGAGAAGGGGTTCTCCCATACCATACCTCATAAGATGTCTTCCCTAGATTCTTCTTGATCTGAACTTTGTTCACTGTGTACGTTGTAGTCAATATTACTTCTTTCTAGTAGATTTTTTGTAGATTGTCTACCTTTATCATTGTTCTAGCAGCTTCTTGAACTATTTTATTCATTCTTTCAACCACACTATTTTTTAGTGGTGTTCTAGGAGTAGAAAAATGTCTCCTAATCCCATGATTCTCACAAAATGTGTTAAACTTTTTATAAGTAAATTTTCCTTCTTTGTCAAATCTTAAGAATTTGATTCTTCTATCTACCTTATTTTCAACCATAGCCTTGAATATCTTAAACTTCTCTAAAGATTTTAATTTTTATCTCATGAAAGTAACCATAGCGTATTGTATGTGTTTCTACTTATAAAACCCTATTTGTGCACATGTTTTAGGATTTTACATATTCAAATTGACTTCTACCTCAAATTTGAGCCTTGATTGGTTGATCTAGGGTGATTTTTTTTGTCTAGATAAATCATAACTTTCCATTGAACCTTAGGGTCACCCTATACCACACAAAGGAATAGGCCCCAATTTGAATTAGAGGAAGGTTTTGGGTTTTTAGTGGGATTCTTGAAACCACATTGGCCTCCTTCGAGCTTTGAGCCTAAAAATAGCTAGGAAAGGTACAAAGACAATGCTTCCTCCCTCATTTTGGTATCTAATCTAATCTCATCTCAACAAAAATTTATCAACCAAATGAGAAATCAAGCATTGGATTCAAATCAAGGAAGCAATCAAGCACTAAAATAATTTCAAGAATTTCATGTTCCTTCAAATAATTTCATGTCTTCATTGGGACAAGCTTCAAAAATCTTCATGCAAGCATGTTCTTTCTGATTTCCTATTAGGTTTTGTGGAGTCACAGGTATTACATCAACACTTATGATTCCATTCCAAGAGCATTTGAATTATCAAGGTATATGACATCTTATTTATTAGATATAGCCTCTTCTTCCTATAAGAACACTTTCCTTTCAAGAATTTTCTAATTTAATTTCATCGTTAATTCCAAATTAGGGGTTTGACCAAGGCAAGCCCTTTTTTACAACCATTCTTCCCATTTTATGTGTGCATGTGATGGGTGGTGCAAATGCGGACAAGGCTTTAAGAAAGTCTCACAAAGAGCTACAATTAACTAAATTTTCATTAGCTTCTACCCTGCCTAGTATAAGGAAAGCTTGACTTGTCCATAACCCTCAAAGACGCCCTACAAATCCCACTTTTAGGTAAAATTTAGTTCATGGGTTTGTCTTTGTCTCTATTTCCCAAATCTGATCTCATCATTAGGTTCTCGATATCTTAACTATCAATGTATGCAGAAAGATTATTTCTCTCTTTACCTTTCCCTAAATCTTCTTCATTTATAATTGCACAATCATATTCTATATTAGTGAATGATCATTGCATCGACTCAGTGCTTGTGTCTTCTTGATCCTAGTGGATCATCTTCCATCCAATGCAAGAGGATATAGGCCCAAGGTTTCTAGTTTGTACGTCCAAGCTAGTGAACAACTATTTTCTACCTTATAGTAATGTCATTCCAATTCCACCATTTTAGAGTACAATAATAATATTTTCTACCTCCCACATTTTGGTTTCACATCTAAGTTGGTGCAAGCATATAAGACAAGGAATCTAGATTGGGAAGATCCCTATACATCACTAAAAAGGGACATTTTTATTTTTAACACCTAGGGTAAATTCTGAAAAATAGGAGGCTTTAATGCTAGGACAAGAAACAACCAAGTTCTCAATTTGAAAAGAAACTTAAAGGAAAAAAAGTGACCCATAATGGTTAGAAGAAGGGTATGACCGATTTTGGGAAAGAACTTAAGAAGACAACAAGAGCAATATTACACACTATAAGATAGAATTGTTGGGCTTATGCACTTTGTACAACATGATTATATGCAATGGTATTAAAGCATGGCCAAATTTAAGAAACCTTAAAACAAATAATGGTCAAAGTGTTGTAGACAACATTATTTTCTCACAATATTACAACTCAAGGTTAAAGGCAATAGAGATAGGAGAATGCCCAATAAGGCTAAGATCATATCATAGCCTAATATATTTAAATATGGTCATTCATATACACATGCATCAAGGGGAAAAAAATACATATCAAACAAAAGAAAGCATCTTCACATAGTATAATCCTTACAACTCGGGAAAACCATAAAATCTCCAAGAGTGCCCTTAAATGATTTATTGGAGAATATGAGAATAATTTAGATTATATGAAACACCATAATGTAAGTAAAGATACATTGGTTCCCTTCATTTACAAGGCATTAGATGAATGTAATATGTCTAGACCCAAAAGAGAGGCAAAAGATACTTTCTTGACAAATCCTCGGTTCGATGATGAGTGCATATTAGCAAAAAGAAATATGAGGTGGAATGGGTCTGTGAGAAGGTGAAATAGGTAAGGAAAAAAATAAATAGTATGAAAAAACTATTAAGGTATAAAAACAGAAAATATGTGAACAAAAGAAGGATGCAACTGATTACCATTAGAAAACAAAATCTTAAAAGTTAAATTGGAAAGAGCTGTAACAAAGGAGAAAACAAATAGAAAATAATATCATGGGGTCTCAGTGGCTTGAATATGCAAAGATGTTATACAAATAGAAATAGTATAAGCATAGACCTCAGTAATCAATGTCATTGCTAAATTTTTTAATATTGAAGATATCAATGAGGGCATAAAGAGGCTCATAGGGGAAATAGTAGAAGATTTAGATGGGTTGCAAGCAGAGCACTTAAAATGAGCCATTGATGTACTTGCACCTCATATCAATCATATCTTCAACAATGTCACTCAACAGGGCTTCCCAAAAAATTACATAGCCAACATTGTGATTCCCTTTCACAAAAGCAATGGTATAAATAATCCATCAAATTACCACACTATTATGGTTAACCCCCTACTTGGGAAACATTTTGGAAGCATGGTTGAGAGTGGAACTAATAGTTGGGTAGAAATAGAAGGAAAAAGAGCTAACGGGTAGGTTGGTTTTAGACCAAACATTTTATTATTGACCATGGTGTTAGCCTTAGGTCCTTGGTTGAAAAAATATGGAATATGCAAGGTGGTGAGGCTTTTTGTTGTTTTCTAGACTTAAAAGAAAGCCTTTTTGTGGTGAATGAGTGCAAATATCTTTGGATTGATTTTCTCAACACCTAATTGGGAAGTGTGTAGAACAAAAGAATTCAAGAAGAATATAATTTTTTATCTTCACTACAAAATTGATGTAGGAATACATAGTTATGGGATTAGAAAACCAAGAGAATGATTTTTGGTTTGTCGGTTACCTCAATGATCCTATTTAAATGTGAAATTTGGGTTGGTAGCATGCCAGTTAAAAAATGGAGGTAAGTTCTAATCATAAGCAATCTCAAAATTTAAACAGTTGTTCCATACGAGATTTTATTGGCAAAAACTAATTCCTTCCCTTTATAAGCATCAACGACAATCCATTTGCTAAGTTACCTAAATAAGACTCAAAATATGGAAAAACGCTATTGGCCTAAAATGATTTTGGAGGTAAGATTAAATAGAAGGAAAATACATGGATAGACAAAATGACACATAGAAGAAGAAATAAGATGTTAATATACATGAGTATCTAGATGCTAGTGACGAAATAAAAAGGTTTGTGAGGGAAAAATTCAAGATGGGCATATGGTCAAAACAAAATGGGTGTATACAAGTCTATTATGTCAAAAAATTCAATCCCATCGAAGATCACGAGGAAAAAGCTACATAGGAGCAAATATTAAATGGTGAGTAAAAATGTTATTAACTCAATTGAGAACTAGCTCTCATCACCTGCGATGTGAAACAGGTAGATGGATAATACCTTAAAAAGAATGGGAAAAAATAAGATGCATATTTTGCAACATGGGAGTGGTAGAGATGAACAACATTTTGTCACAGAGTGCCCAATGTATCGTGACATAAAAAAGAATAATTTAAGCATTTTTTTGAGGAAACAAAGTTGGACACAACAACAGACCTATGGATCAAAATTTGCTCTCGAAGGTCCGATCTAAAGAAAAGGTTACAAATTGTTTAAGACTTTGGTGTCCTATTCTGAAAATGTGTACTATTCTTAGATCTGAGAGACTACTTCGACTTGGTAAACATTGTTAATATCATTCAATCTCGAGTGACTAAATTAACCCTAAACAAATAGAGAAAAAAAGGAAGGATGCATTTTCCCTCTCCATTCCTATGTGGGCCTCCGAGTTTTATGAGCTGCTTTTACAAAGTCAAATAAACATAGCCTGCCTTGGACTATATGTATAATTGAGAGGCATCTCAATTGGCCACAACTACAAGGAATGCGAATTCTTCTGAATTCCTTGTTCATTTCATCTTTCTCCTTGTTCTCGCGCCGTAGGGTTTGTCGTGCTACTTTCCATTTGCCATTGGCCATCTCAACCAGAGAGGCTCGCACCATGGAAAATGCGACAGTTGCAGACAAAGATAAAATTGACAAGGTAGATGCAGAGAAGGCGAAGGAGGAGGATTCAGGAAAAATGTTAGCACAGGATATTGAAAAGAAATTAGCAGAGGAGATTGGGTCGCCTCCAGAGAAACCCCTCCCTGGTGATTGTTGTGGAAGCGGATGCGAAATTTGCGTATGGGACATCTATTATGATCAATTACAGGAATACAATATACAGAAAGATGCCTTTCTCAAATCTCAAAGCGCTAAAACCTAGGGTTTTGGGGCAATTTCTTCAGCCGCATCATCTCAGGGCAGATCTGTGTAATTCAACCTTTATTTCATCATCATTTTTACTGTATCCATTGATTTAATAATAGCTGGCTGCAGATTCTTTTCAAGTAGTGATCTCTGCCTTTTTATGTTTGAAATTTTGGCGGAACATGCTGATTCTTTTCAGTTTAGGATATGGCAATTAGAATTAAAAGGCTAACTGTCTTCACAGCTTAAAATTGTTTGACAAACGGTTTTCTGATTAAACAGAATTTAGCAGCGAAAATTAGTATTTGTTTGAGCCTGATTGGGTTTGATTCAGATATTGAGAGATAGGGTTACAAACAGTATCAAGGCAGGCACATACATGGTGATTACCTATTTAGTTGCAGAGGACCCGCAGTGCATATCCATTTTATGGGCCTTACGATCTTGACTATAGTTTTCCGTTAATAACAGTAGTGGTAATTTAACAAGGTTTTCAATTTCACAATCTTTGGGTGCCTCTTGTACATGTTTGCAGGTGCAGAGCAAATCCTCAGGAGGTGTAATGCTTAAACTTAACTTCCTTTAATCGAGAATCTCATCTAACCTTTGAATAATCGAAATGTCTTAGGTTTTCAATTAATTGTAATTAGAATCCGTTTGTTCGAATGAAGGAAAAAGGTTAGAAGTTTAATGGTGCTATAAATTCTTGATATTAAAGATTTCTATTATGTTGCGTTGTTTTTCATCTATTGGTTTTGTTAATTGTCATGAATTAACATCTTTTAATTAATATGATAAATGACAATAAAATAAGAATTAGAAAATGGAAAAATCAAGCTTTCAAACTATAGATAGTACCACATACAAGTGTCTAGAATGTTACTACTCGTGATAGTGCCCAAAATGGATGAGTTTTTCTTGGTTATCGCATCAATTGGTTGGCAATTTACAAGTTTATATAATATGCAAATGAATCTTGAAGTTAGAATAATGAAGCACATTTGAAAGACAAATGTCTTTTGAAGGGAAATATATTGCATTGACGAATATATATACAATGCCATATGTACAACAAAGATGTCGATTGGTTCTTCTCTACTTGTACTTTGTATAGTGTAATGTCCCATCAGGGAACCCAAAAGAAATTAACCTAAAACATGTTACGAAGTTTATAGAATATTTTTTTTTCCTTTACAAACAATAATGAATAACAAAGTGAAAGCAATAATGTAAAGTCAATACATACTCATAAATACAATCTCATTAACATATTACAAATTTCAAGGGTTCCTTGACATAGAAACACATAAATACAATTTAATCTATTAAGTATAATAACCATATAAATTCTTCACATAATGAAACTAAAGTACATCATCTCATAAAAGAATAAACAAAAACATATGAACCATAAGGTATATATGATAACTCACATCCTCTGCACAAGTGGCAAGATATGTAAATATAATTTAAGTACAAAGTACAAAACATAATAAAAAGGAAGAATGTGAATAAATCTCCGAAAGAATAAGAGTAAACACAACAAGGTTCATCCAACACTGGTACAGGAACGTCAGAGTCTCAAATGGTAAGAGAATCACTACTTCCCGACCTCGTGGAAACCTATGGTTCCACTCCTACCGTGTTGAGGAGATAACATCAAATTCCATTCGAATAACAATACCAAAATTAATCATCAAGTAGTACTAAGCAAAGGATCTTGAAAGCTTCTTATCTCAAAGTTACAACTCAAAATTCAAAGGTACACATGTACTAATCTAGAGGCAACCAACACACGTAGTAAACCTAAGATGAAATTCGGGAAGTGTCATCACATATGTCAACCCCTTGGAACGATCTCATTGGACTCCAACTTGCAAGTGTGAATATATGCGAAACTTGAAATCCTCTCATGTAGACAGGGATAACCGATCATGTCAGAACTCACCGTCATTGATAGATGGGCAAGCATCTTCTCCCACTCTCATCCTTAGCTTATACTAGCACTCAAGACATGGATGTGGAATCCATTATCTTATTAATTCATTTTAAAACCTTATTTAATGTATTATAAATTATCACTTATTAAGTAACTTACTAAAGATACCCAGGTAGCCACTTCTGAGCTCTGACACCTCCAAAGCAAACCACTTCCCTTTAACACCTAGATAACCTACCCTCAGCTCATAAGTCTCAAAACATCTCATAGATCATCATGAATCATAAAAGTAAAGATTTGGTTCCAAAATGTCACAGGACCACACATAACCAACTTCCATCACATATACATCATAACAAAATCAAGAGCTTTCATAAGGTTGGGTTATAACAAAATTGAATGTTATACAAATATGCAAGACAAACATAAGATCCATTACATTTCCACAATCCATATTAATGCTAGTATCAATTTATGGGTTCGATTGTGTAGAATTTTTTCCATCAACGTTTCGGATCATACTACATGATCCATCATCAGGATGCTAGAGAGAAAAGAACATGATATGCTAGGTTGCACAATATGCCCCCCGCCCCCCCATCCCCCCCACCTCTGCTTTTTAGTGTCTGTTAGATCTGCAACCTATCATATCATGTTCTTTTCTCTCTAGCATCAGGCATCCTGATGATGGATCATGTAGTATGATCTGAAACATTGATGGAAGAAATTCTACACAATCGAACCCATAAAATGATACTAGAAACAAACATAATATAATTTCATAACCCTCCCTCTAGTAACAATCCTAAAAAGAATGACGTAAAAATATTCACTCTTAACCCACTATCACAAAAGGAAAACAATCATCAAAATTTAATAAACTAATTTGTAAAACACCATTACAAAAATTAATTTATTAAATTAACAACTAAAACAACTATAATTATATTCTTAATCAAATTCTTCTTTATGTATGAAAATTAATTTATACACTTAATTTAAATAAATAGATCTTCAAAACAATAATAACTAAGTTCATATAATTACAAGATTTTAAAAGAAATCTTAATTTAAACTAAATCTAATATCAACCAAATGAAAAACTATTATTTTATTAATAATAATTTATTTTTATTTTCTTTTACTTTTAAAATAAAATTGATTTCTTTATATATATATATATATAATTTAATTATTATCTTTTTTTCATTTAATCTAATTTTTTTAATAAAAATAAATAAATAAACAAAATATAACTTAAAAACTTTATTAGGGAAGCTACCCCCTGGCCCGCAACATCCCAAACCGTTGGTGGCCACGGGCTATCGTGCGACAGCCAAGGGTTGTCGTCCAACAACTTTGCTACCTTGGGGGTTGGGTGGATCCCACCCACCCCCAATCACATGCTACATTTTTTTTTAATTTAAATTTTTCTTTTACATAAAGTAAGTAAGTATATATATATATATATATATATATATATATATATATATATATATATATATATATATATATAATGAGAAGAACATTCAATTGTTATATATATATATAGATAGAGAGAGAGAGAGAGAGATCTAATAGCTGATTTCTACCAGGAAGTAAATTTATTTAGATAATTCAATTTGATTCAAACTCTAAAGTTTTCTACCACAAAATTTATCAAACCCTAACATATTTAAAATGAGATTTATCTATGGTATTTCCTAACATACAAAGTATTTATAAAACAAGATGTCAAAAGCTTAAAAACTAGAAAAATAATTCCAAACATATATCAACAAGATCTAATAAGCACAAAGAAAACAAACTTTCTTGAAAATAATTTACTCTACACGGATTTCAAACTCTACCTCAAACCACCAATTGACATAAACCAAGAAGAACAATCAAAACCCTGAAAAATTCTAAAGCTTTCACAAAAATCATTCAATTCAATCCTCAGATTCAAAACTTGCAAATCTATGTGTCTAATAACAATGGTCAAATCCTCCTAATAAAGGAAAAGAATCTGTAACTCAAACTCAACCATGCAAACCCGGAACTCAACTCAACTCCACAGACTTTGTTAACATCAATCTCTCTTTTGCATGATTTTCAATTTTCTAATTAATAATATAATGCACTTTTAGTATTTCTTGTTAATAACAATTCACTCAACTTTTTTAATACTTTATTCTTTTATTTATTAAATTGATTGTGCAACTAATTGCATGTCAATTATAACTAAAATAAATATTGTCTTAATCATTTTATCATTAATGCAACTGATAATTTATTGATTTATCTTTACTTAAAATTTTGAATTTAATAATTAAATAAATCCTTAAATTTCATAATTTTGACTTTTAATTAATAAATGTATTTAATTAATTTTCATTAATTAAATACTCTCACATTTAATTTTCTATATTTAATAAGATTTAATTATTTAAATCACATAATTAATCTCAGTAAATCATTTAACCATTTCACAACAATCACACCAACCAACCAAAGACCAAAAAAAACAATTGAACTTAATAAAACAATAATCATGTTCAAGGGAAAGGCTTATGAATTCATGTCACCTAGACAAATTCAGAAAAGTAATAATCAGAAAGTTGTCCATTATTTTAAGATAATAAAATGGCTTAGGTTGGGATTTGGAGCGGAACATTATCTCATCTCTCTTACCATTGAGACTCTGCGATAGGGCACACTCATCCTAACAATTCAAGAAAGTCGATGCTTGATACCTAAAAACCTACATAAAAGATAAACATGTACATCCATATCTATATAACAAGCAATGGCAGGGATTGAGACATTGTGTGGATCTCGCAAGCAGGTAACTATGACTCCGTCCCGCAACCACATCAAACAAGTTAAACAGAAAGATAAAACATACATGATAGCCATACACATGCAAGTATGGGGTAAGTAAAATCATCAATATAAATAATATTTTAAACATATAAATAATCATCATTAAAGTAACTAACATCATCTACTTGCAAACTCATGATATCTCATAAGTATCCGATATCAAATCACCATGAAATATCATACATCCAAAACCTCATAATAAAGCTAAAATAATCAACGCACACATGAAAGTGGCCTAAAAGAGTTTGGCAATATAAAGCTGAAAAAACAAACTATGGATGGGCACTACATATAGTGCAGGTCTTCAACAAATTAGGCATCGACGAGGCCTTCACAACATGTTAATAGGTGGTGCATGTGGCATACTCCATCATGTGGATGGTGTGATAAAAGGTGTTGAATGCATATAGCGATAGTCCTTTCACATGGACATGTAGTGTGGTTGTGGTCATATGTCACATGTTTTGGCCACATTTCACATAGATATGCACACCTCATGTGATGAACTCATATGGTCTTATGGAATGTTGACTTGTGTAGTGTACAAAGTTGTAATTTATGTGCAAGCAATGTTGCACAATGGTGTGTGAGTGTTGTGTAGAGAATAATATTGCATATAGATGAATGAGTTTTATGTATGTGCATTTATTGAAGATGAGTGGGTAGGTGGCATTGTTGAAGGGAATGAAAAAGACTAGGGATGCATAACATAAGAGATTGAGATTGTGCAAGGTTGTGCTTAAATCATTTGCCCTTTTTTCAAAAAGAAGTATCCCTATCTTGTTAGTACTTAGCTAAGGAAACTCCACATGAAGTTGTTTATATCATTATGCTTGATTCACATACTACATGGTCTTGACCATGCAAAATATTCAATGTTTTCTAGTGCGCGTATGAGGCCTATGGTGTTGACGATTGCATATGCTAAAGTTTGATTGAGATGAGTAGGATCCAAATATATAGTATGTTTAAATTGCACTAGCTCTAGAAGTGGAGAGAAGTATGGCTTGAGTAGTTCCACAAAGAACTACACTTTATCCCAATCTCATTCCTAGGTGTGCATTTCTAATGTTGATGTTGTGCTATGGGAGATGCCAAGGGACATTATTTGTTGGGATCATAGACATGTTTGGAAATGATAATCTCATGTAAAATTGTGAAGAGTTATGTTCTATGTTTGGTATACCTATGTAAGGCTACCATCTCATGCATGTTTATGCATGATATTGTGATTGTGCAAGAGGTATACCAACATATGGTTGACCAACTCTATTTGGCTATAGTCTAAGGATGGAATGTCATAGAGAAGTTCATTAGCGTGTCTAATTTAATCCACATTGTTTGGTGTTTTAACAAATCTTGAGTTGCATCAAGAGCCGAGACTTATTCTACACATGATTGAAGAAGATACATAGAATTGAGCTTAAAGTTAATTTCCTTGCAAGCAACAATGATGTTCATTATAGAAAACTTGCAAATCACACAAACAAATAGTTGTTAGACACTTACTAGTTTGAAGGTTGTTGAGGAAATTCATGCTAATCAACATTAAAGGAGTGTACAACCACAATGTCTTATTAGTAGGCTTAGGGATGTAATAGGATATGTAAGACTTAATGTGGCACTTAATGTTGATACTCACGTGAGCCTCACAAAATATTTTCTAAAGCACACCAATTATTTTGGTGGTGCCAAAATGACTAGCATTATTAGATCATTGTAATTTCCAAATCAAGAATTAGTGTTATGTGCCTATGGTAGTGCAAAGATGCTTGAGATTGTAAACAAGCCCATTGGACAAATACAAGTTGTTTGCATATGTCCATTGCATAAGCATATTGTAGATTTGTGCAAAATCCATGTTTGTTAAGTAAAGTGGCACCTAAATAGTCAAGCTATGGTTACAAAAGTCCACCATGGTGATGAACAAATGGGTGGTTGGTAAGGCACTATGTGGCCTTGTTATATCACAAAACTTCTTATGTTTGATAATGGGGTGGAACTTTTAGGGAAATTCATCCACTTCATATGTTACATGTTCTCCAACTTACTTTGTGTCTGTGGGAATTGGAATGGTTTATGATCAAAATGAATAACAATTTATTTGTTAGTTATGTAGTGGTGTCATTGTACAACCACTTCGGCAATGACATAAAGTTCCTTTTCATAAGTATCTTTTAATATTGTCATTATAACTCCTAAACATAGATGGGTCACAATACACATATAATAATGATTTGACAGTTTGGAACACGTCCCATGTCACATGCTCATTTCTCTTTATAATCTTTTATGCCTTGATGGAAGCCCTCTTAATGCTCTCATGCCATTTTTTTAGTATTCCTCTCCTCCTTTATTATCCTTCTATCTTGCTAGACCTTTTCACCATTCTAAAATCCTAATGTTTGCCTTAAGTTATAAGGGGCACCTAGGAGACCTTAGGGTTGCACATGTGACCCATGTTAACTTGTAGGGTCACCCAGAAAACCAAGACTATTTAAAGGGGTGAATCATGCCCTAAAATAGGTGAGCCTACCTTCTATTGGCATGATTGTAAGCTATCCAAAATTTCCTTTTTTTCACCATTTTCCTTCCCAAAACTCTATGTTTTTAGTGGGAGATGACATGTTTTATTCCTTTTCTTTCTTTTTTCCTTTATAATTGAGTTTCTTTCCCTGTATGTCTTGTTTTTCCTTCTCCTATTTTCTTATTCAAACCTCTACTTTCACTGTTGCAAGAAAGGATAGTTTTGCATCTACATAAGCTCTTAGAAACTTCAAAGAAGCTTTTCTCCCGAAGATAGGAAGATTGATGGATTAGATCTATAATTCATAAAAAAAAATTGTGTCATCCCAAATCATTTGATCACTTTGGGAGTTTTCAAGCCTCGCTACAAAGCCCAATTTCAAATATTTGTTTCTAGGAAGCTAATGCTAACTTCCTCACCAATCCCAAACTTTCATTTCCATCAAGAAAAGTACCTCAAGGCTAGAAGATGTTATCAATACAAGCTAGATCATTCTAGAATACAATTACAAAAGTTACAAAAAAAACTTCAAAAGCTTCTTCTTGGTTCATATATTTTTGAAAAGATGATTTCTTTGCTAATAAATTTTTCCAATATTGATAGGATGATATAGATTTCAATTAACTTGGTACCTAAGATAAGAAAAGTTCTAAAGCACCCAAGAATCGAAGATAAGAATGAATATAAGGGTACTTTTGATTGGAATGGTGGATTTGGTTTAGATTGGATTAAACGAAAGATGACATGGTTTGGATTATGGGAGGTGGTTTGGATGAGGTGTTGGTGAGAGTGGTTAAGTTTTGGTTTGAACCAATGTGAAATAAAAAGGGGTTGTGAATCAACATGATGCTAGGATAAGAAGCTAGATGATGATGTTGGACTTAGGATTTGGTTTTTGATGTTTGAATCAAGTTTGAATTTTGATTAAGACAAATGAGTAGGGATTATGATTTTGGGGTAGAATGTAAAGGATGGTTGTATAAAAATAGGGGATGATTGATTTGGGGATATAATTAGATAAGGTTGGGTGCATGAAAATGATGTAGGTTATAAACAATTTTAGATGTGGTTTAACTATCTAGGGTTGTGGGTGAAGAGCTAGGATTGGACTATGAAAAATATAAGGATGAACATCAATATATGGTTTATAGATAGTGTTGAGAATTTGCATGTTAAGATTTTGGTTATTATGAAAATTGGAAAAGTGATTTGTGTGCATTTGGGGTATGGTCAAATGAGGATGGTTGGTTGATGATCAAAAGGTTCATAATGTCTATGATGATGGGGTAAATGAGATATGTAGTTCTGGTGGATATCAATGTTGGCTTGTAGAAGATGGTTGAGTGTACTTACAAACAAAATAATACAAATTGTCTAGTGTGTGTGTACACAAATATATACATACATATATATGTATGTGTATATAGCATATTTATATAAATATTTACATATATGTGTAATATATCTATATATTTATATATAAATATACACAGAGATGTGTGTGTGTGTGTCTACATATACATATACATATACATATACACATATTCACATATACATACATGCATGCATGTGTGTGTAATGTGGGGAAAATGGGTGTTCACTAGCTTATGCATGCAAACTAGGAACTAGGCCTATTTCCACTTTGATTACATAAACGAGAGTGGATCCACTTGGCTCAACCTCAAATCTGATTAAAAAGGATTGGGCACAAGGTGGGTCCAATAGTCCCTATTTGAGTTGAAAATGGCTATGGAAAGATGCCATTTGAATGCAAGATCTAGGGCCAAAGATGAGAAATTCATAAAATTTCAAAATAGATATGCAAACAAGGGTTACAAATCTAGAAAGAGGAGATAGAGAGGAACCTGTGTTTATGGGTTGACATTAGGAGGTCAATATCTATCTAGATGACCTTTGTTATGAAAATAACTAGTGCATAAAATTATAGAGAAGAGAAAATACACGCAACACAAAATTTTATGTGGAAAAACCTGGTAAAATTATACAAGGAAAAAAACCACGGACAAATATTTTTCAATTTTATTACTCAAGAATTTTCACAGTTACAAAAATGTTTAAAATCATCCCTCCAAACATGACTTTGAGTTGCATATAACAACCGAGTTGCAAAGTCCTAATTAAAGACTACTTATTAAATTTAGTAAGCATGAATCGTACAACTACATGTACAACACATGTCAAATTACTATTTTTAGCAAGTCACTAAATGACTTACTATTTATAGTAAGTTGACTAAAAAAATCTATTTATAGTAAGTCTCAAAAAAATTTGCACCTTCAACATGGTCACCTTATGGAAAGCGCCTTAATGACTCAACCCCAATTGATAATTCTTCATGATGAATCAACTCCAATTGATGGCTCAACCACAACCAGGTGATAATCCATGATGAATCAACCCCAATTGATGATGCAACCATCCTTGATGACTTCACATTCCAACATTCTCCCACTTGAAGTCAAATTTCAAACTTATAAATAATTCCTCTATTGAAAGCCCATTGCCAATATTACCTATTATAAAGCAATTAACAGACCAAGAGGATTTCTGCACCAAATGAATTTCTCTCTACCAATATAGCCTTCATCATAATATCTAGAGGGTTAATATCAATGTGAATCTTGGCCAAGGAGATATGTCCTCCTTTCACCACTTCATAATCAAAGTGATACTAAATATCAATATGCTTTGTTCTAGAATGATATGCTGAAATTTGTGCTAGGTGAATAACACTTTGACTATCACAATGTAAAACCATTTTGTCATGTTTTACTTGTAACTCACCCAAAAGCCTATGAATATAGATTGCCTCCTTTCTAGCCTTTGTTTCCGCCATATATTCAATTTCAGTAGTTGACAATGCCACCACTGTCTATAACTTTAATACCCAACTAACATCACCTTCAGCTAAGGAGAAAACATAACCTATAGTAGACCTTCTCTTATCTTTGTCTCCACAAAAATCTATATCCACATACCCATTTACTTGAAGATTATTCCCACTATAACAAAGATCCATATTTGAAGTGCCTCTTAGATATCTAAGAATTCACTTCACAGTTGTCCAATGATCAATACTAGGATTCATCGTGTACCGATTGACAACTCACATAGCTTGTGCAATGTCTGGTCTGGTGCATACCATGGCAAACATAAGACTCCCAACTGCTAATGAGTAGAGTACACAAGACATATTTGTCTTCTCTACTTCTGTGCTAGGGCATTGTTCCAAAGACAGCTAAAATTTGAATAGAAATATAGTACTAACTGGTTGTGCATTCTGTATATTGAAGCACTTGCATAAACTTCTCTACTTAAGTCTTCTGTGAAAACTATATTTTCCCATTATTTCTATCTCTAGGTATCCTCATTCCAAGAATCCGATTTACACTTCCCAAGTCCTTCATGTCAAACTCCCTAGCAAGTTGCGTTTTCAAATGGATAAAAATACATACAAAAGTATAATGATAAAACTGCCATCATCATAACTTTGAAAATAGGCACAATGATCAACCTCACATCTACTAAACTCTATACTCATCATAAAGGAATCAAACTGCTTGTATCAACACCTTGGAGCCTATTTTAAACCATACAAAAAAAATTTTAATCTGCAAACAAGACTCTCCTTTCCTTTTTCCTTAAAATCTTCTGGCTACTGCATATAAATCTCCTCAAAGAGATCACCATGCAATAAGGTCATTTTAACATTTAATTGTTCTAACTCTAAATCAAGACTACCGACAAGAGCTAAAATAACTCTGACAGTACTCAATCGTACAACAAGTGAAAAATTTTCATCAAAATCTATACCAAATTTCTAAGCATACCCCTTGGCCACCAACCCAAGTTTATATCTCTCCAAGTTATCATTTATATCCCTTTTAATCTTGAAAACCTAGATAGGACTAAGGCACCTATCTGGGACTAGGGTGCTTTAGAGGGATTCTTGTGCCTTTTGAGGATTATGGTTCCCAAAGAGGACTGAGGCTCCTTTTAGGGACCCTAACATTTAGAACAGATAAACCCATATCCAACTTATGGTTGTGTGCAAAAATCAAATCAAAACAACTAAAGCAAAAATTCAATAGTGATGGAAGTCCTACCTCATCCATGGATGCTCCAATCTCAATGCCTACCTCAAAACCTTCATCCTCATGGGCACAATTTGTTATCTGATCAACATCTTAGTAGACCCCTCTTTATATAATGAAACAAAAGTGGAATAAGATAAGTGAATAGTGACTGTCACTATTTGAAAGGTAAGTTCTCTAAAAACCCTAACTTTTGCTTTATTCTATTATTCTCCATTTTTATTAAAGCTTCCATACCTTGAGGTAGAGAGTTCCAATTCTAACACTATCTGTTGCACTAGGATCATGATTCATCTCCCTATCTTTCTAAATGCTCTATAAGTTGTTTTCATTTAATTGTGAATCTCATTAATAACATTTATCAACAAACCTTTGTTCACAATTTGTTGTAGTAAACATGATACCCTGTTTATTCATCCTAAATAGAAAGAAAAAATAGGGGGGCATATAGTGACCTTCAAACTTCATCATCCTTAGTAGGACCTAGGCGATTTATGATTTTAACTAACATTATTTTTGTAGAATGCAATTCCTAACAATGTATTACAAATTTCGCTATATAGGGGGCTTCACTCAAAAAAATTGGAATATCATTTTTCATCATTTTCTTTTCTTGTAGTGTAGCTTGCATATAAACATAGTGCAGGGATAACTTTAAGAAACCCCCTTTTAGGAAAAAGTGTAAAATCGTGGCGAATCATACATTATTTTAGGGGGGAATTTGTTTTAATGCAGGCGAATTTTTTTTTTCAAATCCTCATTTTTTCATAGTTTGTATTGGCGATTTTTTCCTTGCCGAATGAAAATTTCATAAATTGTTGGCGAATTCTTTAGTCATGTGGGGAAAATATATATTATATGAGGCGAATAATTTTCTTCTACAGTAAAAAATTATATTATATGAGGCGAATGATTTTGTTTTTGAAGGGAAAAAAAATAATTGTATTGGCTAATCATTCGTTAATTATGGGAAAAAAAATATTTTATTGGTGATTTTCAAAAGATGGGACTTAACATGGACATGTAACCTAACCTAACATACCTAACATACATACATTTTTTTATAATGTTAAATGTATTATTTGAGACCGTCTGATGAGCGAAGATCAATGGATGAAGTTTAATTTCGGCCCCAATTTCTTGAAGGAAACAAAGTTGTCGAGGAAGTCATCAGAGTGTTGACACGTATCAAATAAGGGTAACTTGTCTACAGACTACAATGTACAAATGTTGGTATCGATAATCACGGTCCTATTACTATAGTGCAACTTGCAACCTCTTAACTTGGTAAGAAATAAATGCCTTGTCAGTGACAAGCGACATTCTTTAACTTGTCACGCACCACTTCCAAATTCGTACAAACAATATAACCGATATCTGACATTTTTGCATTTATGGGAAAGATTTACTACCAGATATGAAAGGTTAAGGAAAAAAATTTAATTTCTCACACACATGCATTTAGGGGAAAGATTTACATGAAAGATTTGAGGCATATTAAGGACAATAGATTTAATACCATTAAAGACATAATAATGTATTGCTAAGTAACGATCAAGGATTCAAGGGCTATTTATAGACGATCTAGCTTCTTTATTCCTCAATTCATCTTCTTTGCTAGATAAATTATTTGTTTAGGTCATTAGTCTGTAGTTGCACTGTGAAAATAATTTTTTTTTAAGGTTTCTGAAGTTTTAGATGGACACTCCAATTAGGCTTAGATGCACATCTGAGGAGCCCTAGAATGCCTTTTTGGGTTCCTTTTCAGATGAAACCTTAGAATCAATTTGTAAGGAGGGTGGGCCTTTCGTAATAGAGGCTGTTAAAATGGTACTGGGTAGAGAGTTTCTGCACAATGAAGATAGGCACCGGGTCAACACGGATATTACGTCCCATTTTTTGGCATCTCTTCTCGACCTCGGAGGAGAGAAGGTGGACATGTTAATGCTGTTGAGGAGGGTTTTTAAAGAAGAATACCTAGGGGACAATGTTGATGTTGTCGTGTTCACGAAAATAGGGGTGGGGATCCCTTGGGCAAGTGAAATACCCAAGCTTCTCCTCCCAGTCCAAAATGTGGCCATGCAACCTTTTCTTTTGGGCCTGAATGCTGGGTAGTATAAGTGCCATAGGAAATGGGCCTTGATTGCTAGGGATTTTCTCCGAAAGTGGTTTATGCTTGATGAAGAGGAGGCTCAGGCGGGGCAAAATGGGTGCTCGATGAATTCTCGTAGTTAATCCTCTCTGCAGAATTATACTTAGATGGAGTCGAAGGGCAAAATCAGTAGTGGACTACTAGTGGTTTTTTTTAATAAAAACATACCTCATTTTTGGGTTTTTTTGTTTATAGTAGGTTTCTCTTTGTACTGGAAGTGGACAATGTAATTATAATTTAATGAAAAAAACAATGAAAATTTTGCAAGCTTTAGCTCATTTCAATTTGTGTTTTACGAGTACAAAAAATGGTTCTTAGACTTCTCTATCACTGTGATTGCAATATTTTAATTAGTTGCTTTATCTGTGTATTAGACATGTATGATGTAACTTGTAAGTATGTTTCAATAGAAATAAGGAAGCGTTCAAATGATGTCGATGGTATTTCCATTTTTAAATCTGAATATTTAAAATGTATCACAGTTGTACAATGTAGACAATTGTAGTTAATAAAAGAAATGTCTTATCAGTTATCACTGAGTATTGACATTAAGTTTGGGTAATGTTACCTGTCAAAATTCACACACTCGTACATTTAATATGAAATATTTATAGAATTTTGAAGGACAAATGAATTAATGAGGTTAGAGAAAGAATTTATGGTATTCTAATTATAATGTATGAGAATTATATGTGAATCTGTGATTATAATTATCAACGTTAAAGTTATAATCAATAAAAAATATCATTTTAACTTAAAGAATACTATATAATCAATTTGACAAACAAATGAATTAATAAGGTTAGAGAAAGAATTTATGGTTTTCTAATTATAAGGTATGATAATTATATGTGATTATAATTATCAACGTTAAAGTTATAATCAATAAAAAATATCATTTTAACATTAAGTATACTATATAATCAATAAAAAATATTACTTTAACTCATGTTTGGGAGACCTAGCAAATCAACAACCACAGAAATCTCATAATCTCTAAACACTAACCTTAACTTCGGCCCCTGAAATTTATTAGAATGTAATATTATTAAAAAAATAGTGCATTTTTAATTTGATTGGCTAAAATTGTTACTATTCAATTAAATAAATTTAAATGTTATTAACTTATTATCCATTATTAATTAATATCTATAAAGGAAAAAATAACAGTATAACATTTAACAATGTCCGTTGCAAATAACTACCGTTGGATGAGCACACAAATCGACGATGTACTATGGACTTCAGGATGAAAGGGAAAAGCAACCTCATCTTTTCAAACCCGTTCTGGAATCATGACACATGTCTCTAAACATGTAACACATTCCACTCGTAGTCTCGCATGGTCTACCAACAATGTCATTTGATGATGTGACATGTCTGACTTGTGAGGTGAGTCAGTTGTCAGGTGACTAGGTGAGTTAATGGGACCCACGAGGCCACCACACCACTCACCAGATAGTGACTAACAATGACATTATGACTGTTGGATGATTGTAGATCAAAAAATGAAGTTGTATTTTGGGATGAAAGGGAAAAGCAACCCCATCTTTTCAAACCCATTCCAAAATCATGACATGTGTCACTAAACACATAACACGTTCCACTCGCAGTCTCGCACCATCTACCAACAATGTCATTTGATGATGACGTGACACGTCTGACTCGTGAGGTGAGTCAGCTGTCAAGTGACTAGGTGAGTTAATGGGACCCACGACCCATGGGGCCACCAGGTCCACCACACCAGATAGTGACTAACACTGACATTATGACCATTGGATGATTGTAGATCAACGACCGAAGCTGTATTTCAGGCCGAAAGGGAAAAGAAAACCCATTTTTGCAAACCTATTCCAGATTCAGGATGTGTGTCCACTCACACGGTCAGTGACAATGACAAGTGTGACGACTGTAGATTGTACAATTTTGGCGCTTTAAGTTTCACTTTGCAATCTAATTTTGCATTTATAAGTATAAGTAGTCTGCAGATTTAGAAAGGGGTTACAACTTACGGATTCTAAATTTCTAGGTCGAGGATTGAGGTCCAAGGAAAGCAAAAAAGTCTCTCTGATCTCAACTCTCTTCCCAGTCATAGTTTGCAAAATTCAAAACTAAGGGTAACGGGTAACTACTAAAATCCTGAACACCTACGTCCCACATTTTAAATTTTTCAAATCTCTTGATTTACAACTTTACTATTTATAATATATAAAAAATTTAGCTTGTTAGGGTTTAATTTTGAATCACCCCTGTAAATTGTAGGCTTGTAGCTGTGTATAAATATTTGAATTTTCCTACGAGTAAATAGTGATACCAATTACCATTACCAACTTACCAACTTACCATGATGGGCAAAACAAATATCAAGAATAAGACTATGAGTAAAAGGCCAAGTTAGATAATAGAATTCCACAATCTGCTTAAAACACTAGGTTTCACTGATATATTCCATGATATTTGTGAACCTGTTATTCATGGAAATAAGGGAATAATGGAAATTAGATTTGAACTTGAAAACAAGTGGAACGATCCAAAGAAGGGTTCTAAATTTTATACATTTAACCCCATGATAAATGCAATGACAAATAAAATTAGAGCGTGGGTTGCTAGGTCAGCACGCATGGCGTTACCTCAAGTATTCCCTTGCCCAAAAATTGTCATGGTCTGCACTGCAAATTATGATGAAAATAGAAAAGCAATTGTGAATAAAAATACTCAGGAGGAAATTTTGTCCATAACCAAGAGTGAATTTGCTAGTCTGTTGAACCTAGGGTTTGAACATCAAAACTCAAACGTGCACATTGACCTGTGAAAGCTAGTAGAGGATTATGAAAAGTTAGATGCAACATAGAGATATTCTTATATCAGAGGAATAACAAGTGGTTCTAGTTTGAGTCCAGATCATAAGCCTCCTTATGATTATGATATTTTTGTGCCATGGGCACATGACAGTATTTCCTTGGTAGCATTTTGTTTGGGATTGGATAGTAACAAAGAAGTGGGTGCCAGCATTCTTGAAATTCTTTTTCATATTCATTTTGAAAAAGAACCAGTAAATATTGTTTTATTGAGCACATTGTTCATTACATGCAAGAACAATTACTAATGATTAAAAGAGGTTCATAGAATACATTTAGATTCACAACCTACTTGTGCTATCTTCTCTTAGCAAAGCATCATTCAATATTTGAGACAAACAAGCTTTGCAGTCAGGGCCAAAATCCAATATATGAGTGGACACCTCAGATAAGGATGATTGATAACATAAGGAACTACAACAATTTTGTAGACTTATTTTTGGCACCAATGTACCATAAAATTACAGGCACTCCAATGCCTAGATTTCCTATTACTTGTAGAGATTGCATTCAACTCAAAAGTCAAATACAATTGGCTAATAGGTACTTAATGGAAGAGTACAGTGTGTTAAGGTTTTATGGTTCAGTGGTAGAACCCTACAAACTTCCAATACATGTAATAGAGATGGTATTTGCATTGGAATATGTATGACAAATGGAGAGCACAGATGTACTCTTTAATGGTCAGCAAAAGAATATGATATTTCCTTCCTTGCCTTTCTCATTTGGAGGGTTCACATTTGAGAGAAGAGGATTCAAAGTGGCACAAGCCTTTTTTTCAATTTTTCACTTTGATGTTGACAATCATTGGCATTATGATCCACTCAACATAATTGGAACAAAGCTTAGAGAGAATGGGAACTCTGCAAGCAAATGTCAACATGAAAGTATGCCATTGATTGAAAATTTTAAAAACATGGAGTCCTGGGACGAGGTCAAAAAAGAGATGGAGAAATATGCTGTTGAAAATGATATGTCAATACAGGAATTGTCATAAAAAATTATAGCATTGCACAAATAGAAAGGAAAAGTGCAGGCCATGACATCGTACAATTTCTACCAGAAAGCTACTCAACCATCTACAAAATCTATTCCAAAAGAGCTAATGGATGGATGTATGGATGATAATTGGACTCGAACCAAAATTTTTGATTTTTGGGAAGTGAGGAAGAATCTCGGTGAGCCAAAGACCTCTGCAAATCTTTATGAGGTGGAAGAGGATACAATGTTTAGCAAATTATGGAATAAGGAGCATCCAACTAAAGCATATCACGATGATGATGATGACTATGACCAGGATTCTGTGAATCCCACATTCAGTAAAGTATATTTAATTAGTAGAGGAGTTGATGTGTCCATAAAACTTCAATATACCAAAGGAGCATATATTGTAGAAAAAATGGGCTACCTAGGTTTTGGTTGTCTGGGTCCTAGTGGACAAGGGTTTGGTCTACACCTAACCTAGCAGCTCCACCAAAACATAGTGAGAAACTAGGCCTTGGGCTTGGAGTTCAATCATCATATTCATCAACTCAGTCAATTTCATTTGTTCCAGCTTCAAATATAGTTCCACCTGTTCCAAGCACTCAGATTCAATTTGAATCAATTACCACTCCCACAATTGTGGATATTATGGGTACAACTACAACTAGTGGTCTAAAAAGGACATCATAGATAGACATGAAAACAATGGTTCCCAGAGATCAAGGCAGTGTAAAGAAGCAAAAGGTTATGACAAGTATTAGTACAAAAATGGCAATGTTGACTGTGAGTCCAACAATTGCCCAACCTTTAGGACAAAACCCTCAGAACAGTCCAAAAACTCCACTTGTAATGGGTCAGGGTGTTGCTAATCCTCATGGTGTTGCTAATCCTCATGGTGGAATTAGCAAAACCATAGACAACATAGGTGGAAGCTCGTACATCAGTGCAAGTGCTATTTCACCATTCAAACATTCAATTGTGTCACATTTTTGTTACAATGATTTTGTAACTAACTATGAACAATCAAAAAATAGGAATAGACAAAGTAGTAAGACAATAAAGATGGAAGTAGTTTCTGCAACTCGTGATGCAGAACCTGCATCCAACAAGTTATTTCCCACATATGACCCAAATAAAGATATGATGGAATTCATGGTTGATATGCCACCAGCTAGAGATAACAATCCACCAGAGAGTCAATTAGATCCATCTCAATTTCAAGTTAGCACCCTCCAAATGGATTTATCCAAAATTAAAAATGTGGACAAGATAAATGTGTCGAAAATGACCAACCAAGTGGTCTATAGTTCAATGATGAAGTTGGAGAGAGAGAAAGGAAAGCTTCAGGGCACAATAGATAAGTTAAAGGCAGACTTGGCAAATGTAAAGGCAAATGAGAAAGCAACAGAAAACAGGTGCAAAGAATTAGAGAGAAGGATAAAATATTCATCCTCTAAAGAAGCAATTGGACAACAAGAACATATGGACGTGAAACTGAAAACTCTGAGGGAAAAATTGGAACAAAGCGAAAAAAAACTTGAGGATGAAAAAGCCTCTTCATTAAGTTTATACAAAAACTTGGAGAATGCAGGACAGTCAAACAATAACTTAAAGAAAGAATTGGAGAATGAGAGGGTAAAAACAAAATAGTGGGAAGAGAAAATAAAATAACATAATGAACACCAATTCTCAGAAATGAGAGAAGACCTAAAGAAGGCAAATAATACAATTAAAAATTATGAAAACAACTTGAATGACCATGTAAATAATACAATCAAGCAAATTAAAAAATTCTTCTGGGGGAAAATAAAGATGTTTGGTGATAGGTTGTGTGATTGGTTTGAACTGAATGAAACTCTTACAAATGTTTTTGGGAAGCTGAAAGAGCACATTGAGAAGAACAATTTTTTTTTGTCAGAGACAGAAAACTGCAAAGCAGATTATGCAAGAAATCAACAGAACTAGTGACAGACATTTGGCAAGCAAGGGAATTCAAGACCGCATTGGTGCAGCAATAAAGGTGACCTATGTCTTTCAAAAATGTCAGAAACTAACAGAAGCAGAAGAAACTCTTGCCTTATTTGGGCCAAAGCTTGCCAAGATGAATAGTAAAACAACCAAATTGATATCTCTTGGTTTGCCGAGTCCTGGTCCTGATTACTCATCAACCAATTTCATTGGAAGAGAAGCTTACAAAAAAAAGTTGGAGGACACAATGACGTCTGATTTAGGCAACCTTCCTCAGGACAAAAATCATGAAGGCATTGCAAAGTGCATCAAAATATTCACAAATTTGAATGCAGTAATGGAAGGAACATTTCTTTCAACTCACTCTTCCGAGTATGGATGGTTGACGAGGTTGTAGGTCATTTACTGTAACATCACAAATTTTTCCCTTCCAACCGACGAAGAATGGAGCATACTAAAGAAACTGACATAATCATCTTGATCTCATCAATCATAGTATGTGAAAGTACTTTCAGTTTCAATCATCTCTTTATCTTTAGTATATATCTCTGATATTATCCTAAATACTAGAATTGAGTTTAAAGTAACAAGTTTGAACTTTTTTTTTGAACATGATCAATGTTGCAGATGCTATTGCCAATGCTAATTTACTAAACCGACCTGTCAAATGCAGAAATGTAGAACTATAGTTGTAGAGATGTTGTAGACTTGTAGTTGTCTTACTGATTTAGATTTTGAGACTTCAAATTAGGCAAACCAACCTAAAGTTGTTGTTGCTCCCTTATTTCTATAAAAGGGAATTAAAGGTCATTGGCTTAGGGTAATGAAATTCAAATTGAGCAATGTGCCAAATTGCTAATGGGTATTGAGTCATTGACTTTTGTAAATAGAATCACAGAGTTGTGTTCTTACTAGTATTAATGAATGAATTGTTACATTGTATCATATTTGTAATTAAATTAATGAGAATCAGTATTTCTAAGAATTGTAACATATGAATTGCTATTTTGTCAAAAAAATAATAAAAAATCTACAAGAATTGTACCATATGAGCTTAATAATGCAAATGAAAACCATTATTAATTGTGGAATTGAATCTTGATGACATTATCAACCACATCCATGTTTTTGACATTGGAATATGCTATTATGCATGATTGATGATGAGATACAGAAACTGACAATAGACTTCAGGAAAAAGTTTAATAAATACCTAGGACCTACTACTTCTACAACGGTTCAACTTCAAGCTACCACATCATATCATTATTGAGATCGTTGAATTCATCGCCATCAACTTCATAGCTTCCTTGGTTCTTTGATATGTTTTCTTCACTCTGCATACCTCCGCTTAATTGATGTTCACCGCTAGCAGTACCAATACTAGTACATGAGTCAATGACATCATTGTCTCTGGCATTCCCACTCCCAGTCCCACTTTGGTTTGAAATTTTTCCCATCCCTATTCTCTGACATTTCTTCCTCCACAATTTCAGTGCCCTTTCATAAGGAAAAGTATTGACTTCATACCTGGATGTATAGAGCCTCAAACAATTTTCCAGATTCTTGTCTAGTTTGTTTCTTAGCTTTGACTTTAGGAATCCCAAAGCACTAAAAACTCTCTCATCCTCCACCAACCCTAATATCATGGTCAGACATAAATCAACAAGCTTGAAATATTCTGATATTGAATCAATCAACATTTCACTCTCAGCTAGATTTTTCCAAAGCCTTGATACCGATCCATCTTCAAGAGGGTTCTGCATAATATTATATTGTTCCCTCATTGTCAGTGAAAAATGACCTGATTGCTCTCTCAAATGATTTCCATCTAAAATTCCATTTAGAGTTACTCCATTTAACTCTTTGGTTTTGCAAAAATGATCTATCAAAGTTAGTAGCTCAGTTTTAAAATCTTTCGGACTGTTCAGACTCCAATATCGAGGAAACACAATATCCATGGATTCAAGTACTTTGACTAGAGGGAATCTTTCTCTAATATGTGCAGAAAGATCAAATACAATGCGCTTCACAAAAGCTGTTACAAACTCAATGATCTTGGTAAAGTCTTCCCTTTTAATACTTGATACTCCCCTCCTAGGGTTCTTTCCTGGTTCCTCGGACTCAATCTTGGCAAAGTAGTGCATTGGTATCTCAACTCCGTGAACTTCTGCACATAACTCCCCATTTGTATCAATTTTTAAAAAGTTATCAGGATTGTCCAAATCTGTGATTTTTAGCCAACTGGCAAATTTTACATCATCACATGATCGATAGAGATTATCAAGCATCATGCATGTCAATTTACGCAACGCAGCATATTCTGCAATAGACATAGCTCTTTGCTGGGCTTTTTCATTAAATTTCTCATTTCCTCAAGCATGGGGAGAATACCTGCTAATGTTAAGAGTGTCTCTACATTACTTAACATTTGGAGCAGCGTAGGAAATTTTGGTTGCCTTGCTTCATCATGACTTGAGTTCATTAGACCAAGCAACGATTGATGTTCTGAAAAAAATTGATGCATTGGTCCATCCAAAGAGATCCATCTGGTATCATTATCCTTAAGAAGCTTGTTCCTATCAGTTAGTCCTTCAGCAAAGTGTTAAAATTATGCCAATCATTTCAGACTTCGACATAAGTATTAGTAGAGCTCTTTGATTAAAACTTCAATTTTTTGTACTGGAGCATGCTTGTTGACAACTCCAAAAGTTAGATTCATTCTGTGGGCCATGCAATGAATGGGAGTAATGTAGGGTGCACAAGAAGATTGTATCTTTGTGCAAAGACCACCCTTGTGGCCTTGCATTACTGAAGCTCCATCCGCTCCAACACACACCAACTTTTTGGCAATTGTCATGTCATTTATACCTCCATAATCAATTAGAGAACTCTTTACTAGTTCAAATAAATTTTTCGTTGTTGCATTATCCTTCATTTTAGCAACAGTTAGTAGATGAGGTTGGCGAATAAAATTCTGTACAGTATAAACATGCATGCATACCTAGGAAGTATTGTCTGCTATTGTAACCTCATCTAAAGACAATGCAATAAAATTTGACTCTTTAATTTTTGCCTTTAGATCCACTTTTTCAACCTCGGCAAGACAACTTGCCCATTCCCATTCACTGTTTACTGACTAGTGACTGTTAGGATAGTTATGAACTTTTAGAAAGTGTAATAAAGCACTCAATGATGGTTAGTCTATCATAGGATGGCCTCTGCTCAAAATATTAAACACAACACTTAACTGAACAACTTTTCCCATTAGTTCTACTTCCAATGCTTTTCCAAAACAAGCTTCAATAGAGCCTTTAACTTCACTAGGCTTCGTCTTTATATTATGCTGAAATTCATATAATTCTACATTCCTAACATATTGAGATTCCTCCTTTGCTTTCCATCTTATCACTGATTTTTTAACTCCATCTATGGTTTTCTTTTCGTAAAATTTACCCATATGCTTCTCTATGGTGTCAATTTTTAGCTGCAACCTCTTTTCCTTTTTATTTATTTGACTGCAAATCTTACATCTGCATTCTACCGGAGGCTCACCTTCAATTGGATTGTCCACTAGTTCAATGAATGGATACTTTGACACCCATTCTACTTGAAAATTCCTTGACAAATCCCACATCCGATCTTTTTTTGATTTTCTATCATTCTTTGATTTGTATTTTCTTTTCTGCTTCCCTACACCATCATCTTCTCTGACATTCTTAGTCTCATCCAAGTCGATTATATCATTATGGCTATTCTAGGTATTTAACTGAAAATCTTCTTCAAGTTCATTGTGAACTAAGATATCAAGTTCACTGACTTCTTCAATATGTCGTGTAGGTTCAGGTTGTGAATCTTAAAAATCTTCTTGTGATGAAGTAGCTTCCCGATTTTGGCTAGAAACATTTCCAACACCATGACCAAAGTACGATGATAAGGCTCTACGTTTTGCTGGCCTCTCTTGGCTTTCCCCATATGCAGGAGCCTTACCCTTATTCTTGTTCAACATCTTGATTCTTCAACGAAATAAAGGCTACCAGCCTACTAGTGAAAAAAAATGTTTACTTGTTGAAGAAGTGACAATAGAACTATAATATATATATATTATAAATATGATTCATTAACCCTTAAATCATTTCTGAGGTCACCATTGTTCACTAACTGGTCCCCACTAAATAAGAATGAACTCAAAATTACATAGTTGCAGAATAATAATCACTTACCTTTGCCTCAAATTCAATTGCAGTAGCGACTCGCCAATGCAGTCAAGACTCAACAGTCTGAGCTTTGCTATCGATCAAATTGAACAGAGCCAAATTGGGTACAATATGTCAATAACACTGATCTATGAATGTATTTATACTAATCCTTTTTTGGTGAATTCTGCGGGAGGTATTAGGTTTCCAAATATTTGGCGAAGCCCGTGTAATTATAACACGTCTTGTGTTATTTCCTAGGTGATTATGGGTCATCCAATACCAAGGTATGATTAATAAAGTTGGTGAAAATGCATTGGTTTGAGACACACATCCATAAAATGCCTGGTGAATTTGGGGCCACCTAAAAATATATATAAAACTATTGGCGAATTTGGGGCTGTCTAAAAATATATATATAAAACTATTGACAAATATAGGCCATCCATTTGGGGCCGCTTTGAAATTATAGGTGAATGTTTAAAATATATTGTGGCAAAAAATTATATGCCATTGGCGATAATGTGAAAGAAATTGACAAAATTAGATAAACTGATGGGCGATGGGCCTGAGCATTGGGCACAATTTTAATAAATGTGGGGCAATATGGTCAATCCCAAAAGCCAATATATTCACCAAATTGGGGGTTGCCGACATGCGACATTCACCAAATGGCGAATAATCACCACTAAAGTTTTCGCTAACGTAGTGTCATATGATCACCAAAGTGGGGGCTAAATGTAGCATTACAAATTTTACACCTTTTGCTAGGGTGTCTGATTCCACACTTGTTTAACACTCACTTTAGCATATTTCATTTTAGCATGCATTCTAAGGCTTCATTATGTATTTAATTAATATTTAATTTAAAATATGAGTCCTCTTTTAATTCAATTTTATCCAAAATATATACATGGACCCTTAATTATAGGTGTGCCCTCTAATTATCTTATCCATTCAATCATCACCTTGCTTTTATAGGCCCTATTTTATCATGTGTGTCCTTTTGCATCATCCTGATGTTGTAACTCGATTTCCCATTCAAGATATCATTTTCTCCTCAAATAAGACCTTTGGTCTTGATTTGGAACCTCATTGGAGGGAATAGGGCGACCTGATTGCCACATTCCTTGATGATGGGTCCAAAATAAAAATTATGAAATAATCATGTCATTTTAGTGGAATTTCAAGCTCATGTTGGGTTTCTTTGATTTTTTCACCCTGAAATGCTGAAGAAATGTATAAAGGAAAGTTATCCCTCTTCATTTGAGTAATTAAAGCAATTGTCAAAGATTAACTCTACAATTTGAAGATCTCCTATAAATTGAAGATCTGCAAATTAAGGAAAATCAACAAATATCAAGATCTAGGTCCATCAATATCAAACATCAACATGGAAGCTTCAAAAGATGGTGAAGGATAATAGGGAATTACCGATTGTTGATTATCTTGTACTCCTCCCTTAGGGTTGGGTATGGTTTCATGTTATTCTTAGATTTCTACATTCCAACTTAAGATTTGAATTCCATTATTACAATTACATTATTTTAAACACTTTTAGTTTTTATCTTATATGGTTTTACTCTAGCACATTTGAGTAACTCTCTAGGTTACTTTTATGCATTTTAGCTCATAACAATCTTAGAAACACTTAAGATTCAAGAGCACACACAATTCCTATTTTTAATATTGACTATTTGTGGAGGTGGAAATCACCAAAATAAGGGGGTCGACTAAGGCAAACCCCAATATAGTCACACACACACATGATCTGTCTATTTTGCAGGTGTAGGCATAGTCCAAATCTAATCACAATAGAAGAAATAGACTCCCAACATTGATACAAAACAAATATGCAAGAATCAACTACAATTATAGAGAACATGGAAATTGGGTCGTCCCATTCCTAGGAATAGGGCAATTGAGTTGCCATAGTCCCCTTAGAATCCTGGCAGATTTTTCCCATAATCCAGAAGCATTATGAGCTATGCAATTTGAGGAATAGACCAACCTGGTTGACTATGTTCGAGTACAAACAACTCAAATGTAGACCATAGGTGCACAATGATTTTCTCAATCTATTTTTGTACTTAGTTTGTAGTTCCTGATATTCTATCTTAGTTATTTTTATTTATAGTATAGAGACCCTATTCTCCCAATCTCTCATTTCTAAGTAGTAAATGAATAGAAGCCCTAAGATCATAGATACTAAATTAGATCTTTTTCATAGAGGGTTAGAAAATCATATTTTTCTCTTGGTGGCTTTGTATTCCAACGTGAGTGGAAAAAATGATTCTCAACCTAGTTTGACCCATCCCATTTTCCTTCATCACACTTTCTAAATTATAAAAATAATAAGGAAATAATTGAAACAATTAAATATGAGGATGACAATATCCATACAAATCCAGAGGATATTAAATCCTTGTTTCACAATTTCTATGAAACACTATTAAATAACGATTACCATTGGCAAGATGCTCAAATAATTTTTGAAGATATTCTTAAAGATTTCATACCAAGAAAAGTGAATCAAGATTTATTAGATTTATAGACAGGGATTTGCCTATAGAAGACTTGGAACACATGTTTTCTATGGCCCTTGAAAAAAGCCTAGGATTTGATGGGTTGTTTGTTTAATTTCACCAAATAATATGGACTTAAATCAATGAATAATTTTACATGGTTTACCTTGAAGTTTTGGAATAGGGTTCTTTGGGGTTGATATTAATAAAGGTCTTATCAATTTTTTCGTACAAGAAAAAATAGAGATTCTATTTCTAGGAAGTGTTTGATTACTTTCTTGAATACTTCATACAAACTAATTGCTAAGGATCAAACCTTTGGCTAAGGGGATAGTTAGACCTAAACAAACTTGGCTTATTGGTGGAAGATATATTTTGGGTAACCTAATTTTGTCTCGGGAGACCAGTGAATTGGTACAACAATCAAAACATAGTTTATTAATAGTAAAACTAGAATTTGACAAAGATTATCATAAAATGAGGTAATTGTGCAAACATGTTCAAGTGCCATTTAAAAATGCCAATGTTCATTTGATGATAAAAAAATTATTGATTGGAACTTCTTTTTTTGCAACATTCTATGAGGCAAGGTTTCCCTTTATTGCCTTTTATGTATGTTTTAGTTGTGGATACTTTAGGTTATGTGCTACAAAAGTATAACTAGATGAATTATATTAAAGGCATTCATACTCCCAATAATGCAATTATTTTAAACTCACACTTTGTTAATGATAGTTTGTTGTTGATTTGGAATGATGAATTTGAAATCAATAATGTTTTGAGATTCTTATTGTATATTATTCTATCTCATGATCAAATTGGGCTCACAATAAAATTGACTCCTTGATGATCCAATTTGATTAGGTCCCCAATTGGATTCCATAAGAATGGAAACACATTAAACATGGATAGATGACATGGTACCTATGCATTACTTTTGGATTGGGAGTTAGTTTGTTTGCAATATGGAATTGGTTTTTGACTAAGCTAAAAAATACATTGTTTACATGAGGGAACAAATTTATTTCATTTATGGGAAAGATACAAGTGTTAAACAAGATATTTTTGGCTTATCATGTTTATTACTCATCATAACTAGATGCCTTCCAAATTTTTTTACAAGGATCTAAACATAATCATTCATCAGTTTTTGTGGACAAATAGAGAGTTAAAAAAGGCTTCAAAACAACTTTTTGGTTACATTGTATTCAACCCAAATGTAAAGGTAGGTTGGGTTTGTTGGATCCAAAAACATAGGGGATCTATTTCGTGGCTAAATGGATTGTGAGAGTGATCACAAGAGAAGAACAATGAAAAATATTGATTCATCACCGCATTGGTAGTGTAAACATAAACAATAAGTGGCAAGGTGTGGGGTGGTTTAAAAAAATCCTACTCGCTCCTTCCTTTCACATTAAAGCTTCAATTCCACTACAATATTTTTGGTAGGCTTTGCAACAAGGTTGGAAATTTTTGAATCTGAAAAAAAGACTCTTTACAACATGGGTTCAACTTTCCGTATGATCAAAATGTTTTGGTTGATGACAACATCATGCAAGAAATAGGCCAGGATGTGGCTAATATTGAGAAGGATGGTCAGGCTGATAACAAGGATAGGGTGGAGAGCTCCAAGGAGGAGACAATGTGTGTGAATAAGGAATTTGACAACCTGGGGTGTTTTGATTTCCTTAACAACCTCAACACCATGAAAAATGACATCAGCACTATTAAAACCCATATCCAACAACTTCAAAAGGAAACTAGGATTCTTAGAAAAATGAATCTGGGAGAGAAGACTATGGGACAGTGTATTGATGAGCTGAAGGAGACTATTGGCAGGGCTGAGGGGCTTACGACCTTTAATGCCAAACTCATTTCTATGGAGAAGAAAATAAAAGAGGGGGAGGTGGTGAAAGGTGGTAACATGATTAAGAGAATTGACAAAATGGAAAATAGAATTGAGAAGCTGGAGAAGACGGTGGGTAACATCCTTGAGTAGAGTTTCACCATTCTCAAGGCCTCAGCTAAGCATGTCAAGATTCTTGTAGACAAAATGGAGTAGGGGAAAGGGGAGCAGGCGCTCATTGAGGTTAAGGAGGATCACATACCCAGTAAAAGAACCAGATCAAGCTTCAAAAAGTTGGAGGATAATAAGAACAAAGATATTGAGGAACTCAAAGTTTCCTCTGCCAATATGCAGATGCTGGTTGAACAGATGGCTGATCTTATGAAGTGTATCTAGCCAACTGTCTGTCGTCCTACTGTCTTTTTTTCTCTATCTTTCTTGTTAAGGACTTGTTAGTTTTTTGGTGTCTTTTTTTGGTGATGTTGCACTATTTCCGATGGAACTTTAATGCCTATTTTGTAAACTTGATGTAAAAGGTTTCAGATCCTTTCAAAACCTACTTTTACGTAATCAAAACATGGGTTCAACTTTGGAACTTCTTCCATTCGATGGAATAGTATCATGAGTAGCACTACCTATTATCTTCACTAAATAACCTCTTTATCTTTTTATAAAAGGTGTGCAATAGGTTGGGAATATTTGGGATTTTTAATCCTTGATTGGGATGAATAGCAACATAGAAAATAGACTTCATGTTAAGTAATAATTATAAGGGGTCCATGACCTTTGTTAAACCATTAGTTTGTGTAGAAATTCTTATGAAATTTTGTATACATTTGAAATGTAACTTATTCAAAGACTAGCTATGGTCAGACAAATATCAACTTTTTTGTTTCTCCCTAAAGAAAATATATTTTAAACTTCTTTTGAAAATGAAACTAAATTTGAGAGTTAATAGAAAATGGAGTTATAATTTTCAGGAAAGAAAATGGAGGAACCTAAGTGCTCAAAATTGGAAATTGGAAGCTGAAGCTAATGCTCAATTCTAACTTTAAAGATTCTTTATTTTAAGCTTCCAATTGGTGATAGATTGAAATGTTTGAAGATCATACCTACTAAGTTCACCCACCACCAACATACAAAAAATATAAAACATGTTTTTTGGGGCTAATTTTTGTCAAAACATGGTATGACATAAATAGTCAGTGTCCTACAACATTCTATCATACTTTGTGTAGGAAAAGGGTTTATTGGGTTGTGGAATTCATAATAACATGTTATTGTTGATGCTATGAGACTAACTATTTTTCTCAATAGTTTTAAAAGCATGACTTATTAATTGGCCTTTATTGATAGATCTAGATTCACAATCTATTTAGGTAGAGGAATGGGAGAGACTAGAGCTAGGATGGATTAAGATAAACTTTGATGGTGCATTGAAGGGGAATCTAAGCCGTTCTAGTGCAAGGTGCATAACTAGAGATTGGTGGTGGAATCTTGTGGCTCTTAGAGAAAAACAATTGTGTGATGAAACCGATAATGAAGTTGAGGTTCATGCAACCTTGTATGCAGTTTATTTGGTGAAGAAATTGTCTGTGTCTCAAATCCATTTGGAGGGGGATTCACTTGTAATTGTTATCACAATCATAAAAGGTGAAATGATTGCATGACATTTGAATAAGTTTATTGAAAGTATTAAATCCATATTAGCCACCTTTGACAATTTCAAGGTGATTCACATGAAGGGAGGTGGTAATCAATTGGTATACACTCTCTCTAATACCACCTTGTCATTAATGCCAAATCAAAGGGGAGAGATCTTTGAATATTTTTGAGAAACCAGGGGCAGGGATCTAGAGTTTTTGCATGATCTAGAGTTTTTGCATGTTGATGGAAAATAATATAATGATGAGATGAGATGAGTAAGGTACATGGTGAAGACAAGAAGGGGATTTTAAAAAAATCTTGTGCAATGGGAGTTGTATTTTTCTTTTCTTTGGAGAGTTGAAGTTGAGTAGGGGTTTTACATGATAGTAAACATGGAGGCAAATATTTCACTAATAACTTTGAAGCAACAATTATGTTTTAAGGGTCATATCACAAAAAATCATTTGAAAGGGGTTTTTAAAATTGACAATCCTTTATTTTGGTAGATTATTGATCTTATTTTGGGGGAGTAATTTATGTGGTCAGAGCATAGATATTGCTCCAACATTGATATTGTTCTAATCTTTATGGTCTAGACATTGGAGTTGGGTTTGAAGGAAGAGTCATTGTAGGTTATGAAGGAGTGTGTCCACCTAGAATGGTGTGGAGGAATGATGCCAATTTTAGCAATGGAAAAGTCAGGAGTAGGTCTAAGAGCCCATCAAGGCAATTGGAAAAAGATTGAGGGCACTGTGGAACCCCCAATGTACCCATTTTTGGTTTGGAGCACCACGATGGACAAGGAAGAATACTAAGCTGAAGCATAGATTGGGTGGGGCTCACTCAAAGATTTCTTGCATGCATGCAAGATAGAGAGGGAGGAACGACTAGAATGTGAGAAAAAGGGTGAAGAGAAGGTAAAATCTTGTCTTGAAGCCTATTGGTACAACAACCCAATGGGAAAGTTGAAAAGACAATGATATTGGTGTGGTCTCTTTGCTATATTTTTTGGGTACATTTTCCTTTCCTTTGACTATTCTTAAGTTGGTTTTGGTTGATGGTAGTAATTTGGGCAATGCCCTTTTCTGTTTACTTTGGTTACTCCTCGTGAATGGGGAAGGTTATTTGCAGGACTTTTGCGGTTGACCTTTTTGTATAGTCATGTGCAAAACTAGTATGGTTGTTGTCTAGGTTTATCGGGTAGTAGTTTATTCATTTTGTTACATATGTTTTTGTAGCTTTGGATGTTTGTAGTACTTTGGTGTAGAAGTCGATGGATGGGGTGTTGTTTCTTTATGGTGTTTGTATAATTTTGAGTCTGTGGATATCTAAGAATGTGTTTATGGAAAATGAATTGTAAGATTAGCAAACTTTCTAGGGTTGGTGCAACCTTGTTCTTTTGTAATCTTTTTATCACTATAATTAATAAAATAGACCCATTTACTGATGCGCGTGTGTGTTTTAAAAAGTAAATGTTCAACCATATTTTCTAATCATATTTTGCATTTGGAAATCAAAATTCTTAGGTTTTACTCTAACATCATACTAGAGTTTGCTTCTCTACGTTCATAGCTAAAAAATGATGTCTATTATCGTAAGCAGTTGGAATAAATCAAGTATCAGTTTTTGCAACTTTATGATAAAAGATATTTTTTTGTGTATGACAACTTCAAAGACTATCTAAGTTTAGATTGTAATAGTTTTTTATGTTTCACCAATTGTATCTTTAAATAATTTTGTTGTTGGTCAAATTTGCCTTGGTTGGGCTAACCTTATTGTTGTATATTTTAGGATTTTTTATATTGCTCCTCTAGCCTTTAATAGTTTTTCTACTATACTACCATGGAACTTTAATACCAGTAATGCTATTGTTGGTTGTACTAGCGTTGTATGTGCAAATCTACCATTTTCTCATGTTCTTTGTATATGAACTTTGTTCTTCTTATTACAATTCTATTTTTGGACAGCTATTCTTTTATGTATTACATTTTAAATTTATTCAATAAATCCAAACGAATTATTCGAGGAGACAAGACATCACAAGTTTACAAATTTCTTAATTAAAATTCATAATAGAAAAGCTAACATAGAAAGAAATATACAAATGTATTAATGTCTTAGCTTTTAATCCTTTAAATCATTAAAATTCCTTCACTTCGTTCTTCGTTTCATTTCATTTTAGGAAAAGAATTGTACAAGCAAAAATATAGGAGAATTGTACAAACAAAAACTCTCCCACCCTCACAAAGTTTTAGAATAATAAAATTGTTAGTCTAAAAATTTACAACCCTTTCAGCAATCAAGAAAGAACTAGAATTATGAGTAGTGCTAGGTATATCTTGGATAATTGCTTCGCCCTCGAGACCCAACCTTTGGTCCATAGTTCTCCTTGGCGTGTCCGAATTAGGTGAATTTTGCCATTTGGGCGAAAACTTTGGAATGGCGCTGTAGATCATCGAGATAGGTAAATCCAGGCGTTGTATGTGTCAGGTAAGATCAGAAGGCTGTTGCAGGCAAGGATAAGAAATCAGAGGCATAGATAAGAAGAGATCAGAAAATGGAGGAGACGAACGGTATCAGGGGAAAGAAGAGGGGGTTTGTGGATGTGGTGGAGAATGAAAGAGGGCATTTGGCTTTGGAAGTGGTGGGACGGCACGCCCTTTTTTTTGACGACGATTCTACGGCTGCCTTTATCAATTCAAAGGAGGCGCTAATGCCATGGAACGGTGACCAAAATCTCGTCTTAGATCGCTATGACGTCAGGCATCTGCTTCAAGATCTCTCGGCACTCAGGAAAAGGCGTTCTTCTTCTTCTTCTTCTTCCTCCGACGTCGCCGAAGCGGAGCTTGATCTAGAGCGCTACAGGGACCTGCAGGATCCTCCTGAGAATGGTACGTTTTTATAACCCTAATCTTAAAATCATCGCTAGGTTTTTGTGTTTTGAATTCGTGGTGATCAGAACTTGGTTTTCAGAATTGTTTACATGTTTTTTTGTTTTTTCGAATGTAAATCTATAAAATCTGGCGGATTCATTCATTTTATTTTAACAGATGTGCTGGCTCAAACAGACTAAAAGGATTTATTGAATCTATATTAATATATGCATGCACCTGATACTGTCAAATTGTTTTCAAAGTAATCAGTTGCCTATATTGGCTGGTTGATAGCTGGAACCTCAAGGTGTAACTACATGCCCCCAAGCAGTGGTAAGATGGAAGAATTCACTGGGAATTGATCTATGAGATGGAAAAATTTTATGCTGTTTTGGATGTAGTTGGTGCTATAAAGACTCATTGAAATATCTTTATGTTAAAAACTGTAGAGTGAGATGACTCGGGGAACAAACTGTGTAAATTTTGTTAGCATCAACGTTTGGGTCACACTCTGTGTGCCATCGTCAGGATGCAGAAAATTGATGATTTTTACCTTTATATTTGTCTGGGAGTGGGATGCCCTATCATTGTTGTTACATAATAGTGGAGACAGCAGAAACTTTTCCTTACTGCTCTTGAGGTCGAGGATGCTTTGAAAGTGAGTTGCACTACATTCACAAACTATATCATCAGAACAATTTTTAATTCTAGAACATCATTGCAATAAGTGCGTATATAATTAGGCCACACGCCAACAGATAAACCCGTCAAACCATTACTTTGGACCATTGTGCCCTGGGATTGTTATCTTGTTCCGATTCATTGAATTTGAGCTGTACTACATTCACAAATTACATTAACTCAACTATTTTTAAACCTAGGTCATCATTGCAATAATTAGATATTTGCAACAGTGGTCTCAGACAATGCGCTTAATTCCTTCCATGGTCTTGAACCTTATTTTTGACTAATTTCTTGTATCAAAAAAAATTCAAAGAATCTTTGATTAGTTTTATCAGCCTCTCATTCTAGTTTTTGGCATCCATACTAAACACCCAACATACGCCACTCTTTTTCCATCCTGATTTTCTTTCTATTTCAACACTCTTTATTCTCTTAAAAAATGGTATTTTGAATACATAAAAGGTTATTGTCAATTAAAAATTTGTTGCTACAGAAGCAATAGATTTGTGGATATCATTTCACTATATACCTAATGTACCCACCTTGACCTATTAAGATGAAACATATTACAGAAGCGGAATATATTTTTACCATGCTCACTTGGAATGTATTTTTAAGCTTGCAGGCAGGCAGTCAGTATATGACTTCATTGTTTTATTCTCCAGTGAAGAGTAAGAGGCTTCTATCCCATGTCCTAACTTCTATTTGGTGCTAGATGAAATGATTGGTTTTCTATTATTTTATGCCTATGAATCAATGTGCTGTATTTTAAGTGTGTATGATTTGTGGGCATATATTTTACAAGTTCTTGGTAGACTCAAAGGTTCTTCTTTTCAATGCAGAAGCATCCAAGAGGCAGAAGTCAACAGGCGATGGATACCAAAATGTTCCTTTTTTGTATAGCACTGACGAAACAGCAACAGCTGCGAGGACATCAGAGGAAGCGACAGGGAGCTCTGATTTTAAGCCACCATTTTCAGTGCCTGAAAATTTTCTTTCTCATCTTGTAAGCACTAGAGCTCTTTTTCATGGAATAACTTCTGCCACCTCGAATGAGATATTATGTCATATTCATATATGATAATATTTACTCTAAAATTCAATCTTGTTGATATGGCTTACCCTCATCGAAGTTTCAGATGGAGCAGGGCTCATGTTCTTGACACAAGGTTTCCATTTTGGGAACCTTGTTTCTTGCTGATGAGTCATGACTAAGGATTGTGCAGGTGGGCTTAGGAGAATATAGCTTTGTTTCTTTATGGAGATTACATCAGCGGTAGCAGCCAATGTTTTGTCAAAGGATGCACATGCATGGTTTGCTAAGGGTTCTTGCTTGTTTGTAGTCTTATGTGATAGCTATTTCTGAAATGATAAAATGAGTGACTAAATTACTGTACTTAACATGTTTGTAAGGCTTTGCACACAAGATGTGTATTCATATTAACTGATCTTTTGGAAACTGTCTTTCTGACAAAGGTAATATATTTGAATATGTTACTGCAGCCACCTACAGAAAAGACACATCAGATTATTGCAAGAACAGCAAAATTTGTGAGTGAACATGGAGGACAGTCAGAAATTGTGTTAAGAGTGAAGCAGGGAAGTAATCCAGCTTTTGGCTTCTTGATGCCCGACCACTACCTTCACATCTATTTCAGGTTTCTTGTTGATCATCCTGAAGTTTTGGAAGCAGAAAAGAGATCTGATACTGAACAGATAGCAAAGAGCACTGCAGGAGAGGGCCTGTCACTTCTTGGGTCTGTATATGGGACTGGAGATGATGAAGATGAAGGCATAACTCATCAATCTGCGGCTGCAAAAGACGGGAGTTCCTCTATACAAGATTCTCCTGTTGACAATATTTCCTTTAGTGAAGGCAACATCAATGTTTTAGAGCAAGCAGAATCAGCAGCACAGAAGATCTCAAACAAGGATACTTGTAGCACTGAATCGGATGCAGCACCAAATCATGATACATTAGTCACTCCCAAGCAGTCTTCTAGTTTAGAGGTGCATAGTGGTGATGGTTTGGGGACTGATGCCCCAAATTCACACAATATGGCAAAAAATGATTTTTTGTCAGTTAGGACTTCAGTAGAGAAAGTGAGAGACAGCAGACCAATTTTGGAACCGCCATCATTTTTAAAGCGTGTAGTACAAAAGATGGTAGAATTTATTGCAAGAAATGGAAAGGAGTTTGAAGGCATCATTATGAATCAAGATAGAACAACTGGCCGATTTCCATTTCTTCTCTCCTCCAATCAATATCATCCGTATTATCTTAAAGTGCTGGAGGCAGCACAAAAGGTAGTGGCATCTGTTCGCTATATTAGTCGATCATATTGATGCCACCTCTTTGTCATGTGTTGGCTTTAAATTTTTCCTCAGTGATTGGTTCAATAGGGAGACCCAAAATGTTAGAACCTAAACAACCTACATAACTGAACCTAGAAGATTTTGCAAATTAATACACTTGGGACAGACTTCCTTTAAAACTAATTGATTTTTTTGACAACTGTGAACTGTTTTTCTCATCACGACATTTCCTATTATACAGTCAATAATTTCCTATTACACAGTCAATAATTTCAGAGGAATAATCCTTCGTTTAAATTCTTCTTGTGTTATGCCCATAGTGCCCATGGCATTTCTATCGTTTTCTATAAAAAGAAGTTGTGCTTGCTTTCCTTTAAATTTCTAGTTTGGTTGCCTTTTCAACATGACTGCAACTTCACACACCCTGAAGCATCCTTTGAAAATTGCCGACATTTTTCAAACAGATAACAAAAATAGAAAATGGCCAGGCACAAGTATGCCCTTTTTTGTCCATTCTGATTGTTAAGCTCATTAGATATTCACAGCGTGGAGAAAACTGTGTATGTGTTTTTAACATTAACATTTCAGATTACACTCCCTTGTCAATCATCGGAATGGATCCACTCTGATTGTTTTCTTTTGATTCAGTAAATTCACTACAATAGCCATTCAGGAACCGGAATTTAAGTTCTTCTTGCTGTATTTCTATATGCCAGGGAGAGTTATATGAAGATGATGCAAGAGCGGAGAAGTCCAGTTCTCCATCTGATGTGCGGCGTAATGAATTTACAAAAAGTAATCAGCCAAAGAAGAAGAATAATGTAGCAGGAGATGGATCACAACATGTTGCACGTGCCTCTACACCAGAAGAAATAAATACAACACAAGCTAGAAGGACAGCAGATTCTGAGAAAAAGACAAAATTTAAATTAGTACTTGGTGGCATTAAGAAGGATGGACCTGATTATGGAAGTGGAAAGCCTCTCGGTATGACAGCAGAAGCTGCTGCATCTGCAGTTCGAGCAGCTACAAAAAAGCCAGGAAGCTTTCCTGGTTTTTCTCAAGGTAGCACAGCAGGTAAGGATAATGAAAAGAAAGAAAGTGGAATGAGCGCTGATGCAGCTGCTGCAATTGTAATGGCTGCCACAAGGGGCTTACGAAAGTCTCAACAAGGAGGAACCTCTGAAACTGAAAAATTTCATGGAAGGAGCTTAGGAAAGATACTGCAAGGGATATCAGAAGAGAGTGATGAAGTTGGCAGTGCCGTTGTAAGCTCTAGCCATTGTGACGCTTCCAGTTTCAATTTAAACAATGGTAGCATGGGTTTACCACAGTCTGGAATATCTGGCTCTAATTCAAAACTAGTTATGGATGTTTGTTTTCCTGGCCAGAAGTCTGAAGATGTTTCAGGTGCATCTGGATCCATTTTGAGGTTGGATGATTCAAATAAGATAAAAGATGACACTTCAGTTGCAAAGGTTATGGTTAAAGCTGCAGCTCGTGCTGCAGCTTGTGAAGCAGATTCATCTGAATCTTGCTTGTCACGGGAAGAGAAACTGAGGGCAGAAAGACTAAAAAGAGCAAAAAAGTTTGCAGCTCTGATCAAGAATGAACACTCTGCCTTAGAGGATAAAAATGACCGATCTACACCTGAAGGTGCAGGTTCTCTCCAGAATGAGTCAGATAGTAAGGCCACAGTTTGTGGAAGCTCCTACAATGGTGCTACAATTCAGCTGGATTCTCTGAAGGGCATAACCTCTGATACTACTACAAAAGAAGAAAGCAGACAGACAAGAGTTCTTTCTGCTTCTGAAGAGTGTGATAATAAATCAACTGCTAAATGCCCAGACTCAGATAGGCATGGTCATAGACACCGTCATCACCATCAGAGTGATTACCATAAAAGTTCAAAATCACGGCATGACAACAGTGATGATCGTGAAAGCTATGAGAGGAGACACAAACACGAGTCTCGGAAAAGTCATAAAGATTTTGTCACTGAGAAATACTCCAGTAAAAGACATCATGAAAGCAGTTCCCACAGATCAAGCGATGATGTGCATAGGGGGCATAGACATCGCTCAAATTTTAAGGATGATGATGATGGGGAGAGACATCATTACGATTCTAAAGAAGTTGTGCATAGGCATAGGAGCAAGGATATCGCTGGCAAGAAACATACAAAGAGCTCTTCCGGGAAAGAACATATTAAGGATTCCTCTCATGGTAAGGAACACACAAAAGTGTCTGCTCATGGGAAAGAACAGACGAAAGAAATATTTTCCAAGGAAAATTCTTCTAAAGAAGATAAAGAGAAATCTGCTGTCAACCTGTCAAAAGATGTAGAAGTCTTGGCCTCAGAAAGATCTAAATCTCCAACGCATGCCACAGATGTTCCAGATGACCTCAGGGCAAAAGTAAGGGCCATGTTACTAGCAACCCTGTAGATGCTGCCTTCCATAGATGTATGTAATCATCATGATAGGGTTAATATGTTGTTGAAATTGCTATTCTTGTTTCAAATTCGGGGAAAGAATGTCAAGCATAATGTGAAATTCGGCATGATATTCTGTTCTTTTATTTGTTTCGACCAACTTTCGGGTTTGGAGGAATTTGAAATCCCTATCTTTTATTAATTTGAAAAATTTAATTTTAAATCCAAAGTGAACACGTGAATGAATGGTGCCAGAGTATTCTCTGTTTAAATTAGCAGAAGTTTGTATTTCTGTAATCAGCTTGCTCCCATTCAGCATCTAGATAGACATTGATGGTGGTATTTAAACTTAATTAAGATCACATGAAGACGTTTGTTCTTACTAATTAGAATATCTACATTGCACATCAGAGATATTTTATTATATTTGGATTTCTTTGAAATGCTTCTTATAAGAGAGTATATTTAAAGTGGTAACTTCTCTTTTAATGTGGTAGTTGATTGGAACAAACAAAATTCCATGCTGTCTATATTTGTCATGCTTATATAATGGAGTGGCAAATATAAATGGCGATTCTTCTATATAATGAAACCTGAAAATAAAAATACAAGGACAACAGCAATAATAACAGTGTCTATAGATGACCCCCGGTATGCCCAGCAATAAAGAAGACAAAATGTAATACGCCATCCAATGCAACCAGTGCACTTATTACATCAAAATGCTTATTCTCTTCCGGGCCATCTTTTGTTCGTGAAGTGCAGGAAGAGGTGAGTTTTTATTTTGAGTTACGAATACATTATTTATAGGAATTCAGCTGGATAGTTTGAGTAAATCTTCATCAACCTATGTTTAAAGCTAAGTTTCCGGTTCGAATTTGGTTTGAAGTTCGGGTACGAAGAACCGGTTGGCAAGTTCGATAAAATTTTGAAAAGGGGTTTGGGTTTGAAAATACATGTAAAATTTTTAAAGTTATATATATGTACATATTTATGAAGCCTAGAAGCATGAGTTAAAATAAGAATGTCACATAGTATCATAAAAACAACATTTAAACAACAAAAACACCATAAACTTGTAATCATAGCATCATGAATTGTGATCATACCATCATATCCTTCAAGTCATAGTTACACCACCCTAGGGGACGGGGGGACATAAGACATAAAGATGTAAAAATATTGTGTTGAAGTATTGGTCCTTTTGTGTTGGATATAAATGTTAGATATTCATATAAGTTATATCTAACATGTATATCCAACACAAAAGGACCAATATCTAACATTTATATCTTTGTTGGTGGCTGTTTTCAAGTCCCTAGGTCTAGCAAATGAGGTTTGAGTGATTTTGGTCTGTTGGGAAGTCATGTCTGTCTGGGATTTGGGCAAGAGCTAAGCTAAGCCTGTCATAGAAATGGGGTCGAAACCAATTGATTTGTGATAAAACGAGTTAAAACCCTTTGAGAATCGTTTTGTCAGCTTCAGTTTGACCTTAGAAAGCCATGATGGATTGTGGGAGGTAACCCTACTGAAGGCTTACTGAATCCTAAAATTTGGCAAAGTCTGAAATTTTTCGAAAACCCCCAAAATCTAGAATTTGCATCTTAACTCCTATGAGGCTGAAACCTATCTCAAACATCCTGGAATGTATTTATACAAATATAACTTAAAGTATAAGAAATTAAATAAATCAAACTTATACTTAAATGTTATATTTGTATAAATCCTTCCGCCCATGAACAAAAATTTTTTTATCCTGTCATATCCACCTTTTAGGGTTCTAGATGTCAAAACTTTATAAAATTTGCAAAAAAATGTCACTAAAGTGATGTTTGTGCCTCGAAGTTCACCCCAGTTCACCATGGGTTCGTTTATTGGTGAGCTGGTTCGTTCGTCCGAGGCAGATTTTCAAACTGGGCCCAGATTTTCGAACCCTGCCTGGACCCACAGGTGAATTGGACCCGGACCACATACCAGTTCGTACTCAGGCCAATTCGGAGGGGTCTAGGGCGAACCATGGTAACTTAGGTTTAAAGAGTAGTTTGAGTAAATCTTCATCAACCTATTTTTAAAAGAGTAGTGGTTCACAAGAACCCTCCTCTCATGAACATGAATGGTCTATTTAGCACTTATTGCTATAAGGTGATGTCTACAGGGGTAAAGTACAAGACTTTCCATGGAAGTAACCTATTTCAGTACTACATTCACTAAAACGAATTAACTACAAAGTTTCCCTCGTAGTCAAGCCCTGTTAACTTACTTCAACATGTTGTCTGTTATGCCCTATTTACAATTGATCTTTTTGGCTTGTTTATTTTCATACAATTGATGTTGCAATGTATCAAATTATTTCTTGATTTAAGAGTTTAGAAGGCTTCAAATTGTGTAGTTTTGAGCCATTTTTGTTAGCCAATATTTTATGAGAAATGGTCACAACCCATCTCAATCTTAATCAATCCATATTTCATGAGAAGTGGTTAACGAGAATTCATGACCATGAAAATCCACAATGCTTAGTGTAGCTAGGTGTTGTACAATGGGGTGAAGCATTAGAACTTCTTGGAAGATCTCTCATCTCACTACTACTCTAGTACAAATGTGCATAACCATGGAGTTCCTTTCATGGTCAAGCCCACTTAGCTTTTGACTCCATTTGTAAACATTCATTGTGCTGCGCCTTTTTCATTATCCATTTGTTATAAAGTTAACTTTCTACACCTCTGTAAAATTTTTAACAAATGTTAGTGTCTAATGAACCTTTTATTATATAGCTCCCTAGGGGAAAGGACCTAGTACTCGCACACCTTTACTTCCCGCACTTGTAGATCGGAAACAATATGTCGGATTTCGGTGATTTTTTGTTGTTGTCTCCATATGCGAGTTAACTACTTAAAGCTAAGGTTTTAACTTCTGGTTTTCACGGATCTCTCTATAGAGACTATCGAACACAGGGTGGTAAAAAAGTTGTCATTTCAAAGTGCCGTTTGGAAAGGGACCCTTACTTTGCCAATAGTCGCCAATTGCATATCCAAAAAAATTACATTAGACCTCCAATTAATAAACATAATAAGATATAAATATAACATGTTTAGTATACATTGCTGCTAGGAGAGGGATTTCATATAATAATTCAACACCTTGCATTAATCAAGGGGCCATGTTTTGTTATCCTATGAAGGACCCAACCAAATCAAACGACACCCAAAACCTAAACACTTAAAGATGTTGGATTCTCCCCTAATGCCACGTACACAACCAAATTGAGGCCATTACCTACCCACCCTAGAGCCCTAAAAAATGACTTTTATCCTTTGTGTTTTTGCATTCTCAAAATTTCTTCTCCCACTCCCTTCCTGCGAGTGCTTCCCATAGACTTTCTTTTTCTACATGTGACGAGGGCTTCAGGCCAACACTCACAGGTAGTGCATCCATTGACATTTATCGTTTGAATTTGTTGTCATAATGATTCTACTCATTTGTGTTTATGGTTTCTTGTTTATTTCAATCATTTCTCTGTATTGAATCGAGAGTTTGAGTCGGTCCATCTTTTTTTGTAATCATACTATCAAATTATTACAAGAAATGTCAAAGAAAAAGTGTACATTGTCGATAATATGATTAAATTTGCTTCATGAAATGTTATTGTATTCACTTTCTTTTACGGTTTCTTGTTTGTTCCAACTATTTCTCTATATTGAATCGAAGGTTTGAGTTAGTCCATTTTTTTTTATGTCATACTATCAAATTATTGCATGACATGTCAAAGAAATAGGGTTCATTGTCGATAATTGAGTCGGTCCATTTGTTTTTTATATCGTATTGTCAAATTATTGCATGGAATGTCAAAAAAATAGGATACATTATCGATAATATGATTAAATCAGCTAGTTTAATAGTGAAATGTTATTGTATTAATTCTCTTTTACGATTTCTTGTTTGTTTCAACCATTTCTTTGTATTGAATCAAGGGTTTTAGTTGGTCCTTTTATTTATTTTTATCACACTCTCAAATTACTACATGAAATGTCAAAGAAATAGAGTACATTGTCGATAATATGATTACATTTGCTAGTTTAATCATGAAATATTATTGTATTTATTTGGTTTTACAATTTCTTGTTTGTTCAACTATTTCTCTATATTGAACCGAGGGTTTGATTTGGTCCATCTATTTTCTTACCAGACTATCAAATTATTATATGGAATGTCAAAGAAATAGGGTACATTGTCGATAATATGATTAAATCTGTTAGTTTAATCATGAAATGTTATTGTATTAATTTTCTTTTACAGTTTCTTGTTTGTTTCAAGTATTTCTTTGTATTGAATCAAGGTTTTGATTCGGTCCATCTGTTTTTGGTTATCATATTATCAAATTATTACATGGAATGTCAAAGAAATATAATACATTGTTGATAATATAATTAAATCTTCTAGTTTAATCATGAAATGATATCGTATTCATTTGCTTTTATGATTTCTTGTTTGTTTAAACCATTTCTCTGTATTAAATGGAGGGTTTGATTTGTTCCATCTATTTTTTTTCATCTTACTATCAAATTATTATATGGAATGTCGATAATATAATTAAATCTGCTACTTTAATCATGAAATGTTATTGTATTCATTTTCTTTTACGACTTCTTTCTTGTTTCAACCATTTCTCTATATTGAATCGAGGGTTTCAATCGGTCCATTTATATATTTTTAAAATCATTTTGTCAAATTATTACATGGAATATCAAATAAATAAGGTGCATTGTCGATAATATGTTGAAACCATTAAATGTTAGTGTTTTCCATACATAATATTTTACTCTGCCCTTCCAAGGCTATCTATTACATGACATGTCAAATAAAAAGTGCCTTCCATAGCCATTCTCTGTCTGCATGTGATGAGGGTTTTGGTCTACCACTCTCAAGTAGCGCCTCCAATTGATTTTTTGTCATGCTGTGAAATTATTACGCAGAATGTTTGCATTCTTGAGTTGAAATTTGTCAGTTTAATCATTAAATGTTAGTGTTTTTCAAATGTATATGACTGTATGCATTTCTCTGTAATCATGACATATATGCATTCTTAATCTTATATTGTCTCTATGCATTCTTAAGTTTACATTGTCTGTATACTTTATTACACTGTGAAATTATGATATCAAATGTCAAAGAAATAGGGCACATTGTCAAATAATATGTTTAAATCTACTAGTTTTTTCATGAAATGTTAGTGTTTTTCATATTTAATCTTTACTTGTTCTAATGTCCCCTATTAGGGATTGCTTGTTTAACATGCACAATTCTATATTACTATGCAATTTTGTACTTAAGTTAGATTAAGAGATAGTTAATTCACTCCTAATATATTAGAGGCATTCAAATTTCATGTTCTCACATTACACTATTTTCAGTTAGTTAATTCATGATTTTGTTCATATGTATGTGTTCACTATATGTATTACTTAGATGGGTTCAATTATACTGTTTTGAGTTAGGTAGGTGTTCACAATATGTATTAGTTAGAGGCATTCAAATTCCACGTTTTTAAATTACATTGTTTTCGTGGGATCTTCAATCATGGCAGGGTTTGAGTCATTCTGGAGGATTACTCACAGTTGTATTGAATTTTGTTATGAAAATATCCTTTTTTGTCATTGTTCCCTACTACTTTGAGTAGTCCTCCAAAATTACTCATATGCCCATGTTTAGTGAAATCTTTAACAATTAACAAAGTTAGTTTTACAAGGCACTAAAAGGTGGAGGGGGGGGGGGGGAGGTGTCAATCAGTGCAACCACATATCTACAAAATCTTTTCATAAACCTTCAAATAAACCAACATGCAAAGGTAAATGTAATAGAAGAAAAGAAAAACATGCATCCACAAATGTAACAAAATGACTCCTAGATTTTTTTCTCGTGGAAACCCTTGGTTAGAGGGAAAAACCACGGTGAGATTCAGTACCCATGAATATCACTACTGTAGCAATAAGATCTATCTTGTTAAGAGCATTGCATCACCTTGTTAAGGGTATACCCGATTAAGAGTATCTATAACCCGGTTAAAGGGTTTTACAACAATTCAGTTAAGAATTACTCAGTTAAGAGATTTAAAACTCCTTCTGAGAGTCACCCTATTAAAGGATTTAATCTTTAGACCTGTTAAGATCCTGCATACTCTATTAGGAGTAACCTTGAACTAGATGGGTCGCTTGATAAGCACAAGGCTCACCTGGTTTCCAAAGGGTTCTCCTAGGTTCTTGGAATTGACTACAAAAATAACAAAATATGATACAACTAAGGAAAAACCAAGAGGTCTTTTATCAAAAATTCCAAATCAAGGCTTGTAATGTCCCTCCTTATTCTCCTCATGTATTTCCCTACAAAACCAACGTTAGTAGAATATATTACATAATATTTACATGACTCATACTCTATTCTACATTAGTAAAGGGGGGGGGGATTTGATTCTTAAGGCTACCTCTAGGTTGGGCTTCACATAATTCTTGATTCTCGACTTGAGGGATATAAGATCCACTCCAAGCAACCGAGCTATCAACAAGTCCTCCCATAGAGCATTTCCCATAAAAATCTCTTGGAAGCAATAAATGATTCCAAGCCTATGCATATGCATATGACTGACATCAGTATATATACTGCATATGTGAGATTATAACAATCTCAAGACTAGGGAAACTATAACAATTTCCTCTAGCCCCCTCCAAATATAGGAATCCATCTCTAATGAATATAAGATTCATTCTATATGAAATCCATATCATTATTTTTAGGGAGCATATAAATGTATAAATGTTGATTATAAAATCATAGTTTAGACTTGTCAATAAAAGAAATCTAAAACTATTAAGGAATTCACATAAAAATGTGTGTATCTTGATTATATATATATATATATATATATATATATATATATATATATATATATATATATATATATATGTCCACACACACACACACACACACACACACACATATGATGTGGACATTTTTCATATATATATAAAATTCATAATTAATAGTTTAATATCTTACCGAAACCTTTTATCTTTTCTATGCTAAGATCACCCTTTATTCTTCTCCTCCCATCTGATGCCTTTCTATTTACAGAATTTGACACAGGTATTGTTGGAGATTTTCCAGTAGGCCAGTACTAACTGTATGTTTGTCATTGATGACAACATATGGAAAGTAGCATGCGTGGAAGTCTTATGCAGTAAGCTTTCAGTTTATGTAGCATGGACATGATATCATCATGATATCATGGGCGTAGAGGTTAACTATTAGTACAAACAGTTATATAGCAGCTGGTGTCAGCAGTGTTCCTGACAGAGTTACATGCAGTGTTCTGTGTATGGTTGTCTGTACAGTTATCATGGAGCCTTGTGCGCTTGGATATATGTTCAAGACATGTTAGTGATGTTTCAATTATGGATGCATAGTCTGTTGATGAGTAGAAGTGAAGTTATGCAGTCACTATTCGCTAGCAACAGTTTCCTTTGTTTATCCAGAAGAGCTGACATAGATTTTATTGGTTATGTACTTGCACCTATCCTGTGGATATGCGCCCTTGGATTTAAGCTTAGAGGAGAGTTATTGATGTTTGGTTAAGAGCGCATGACTTAATTCAGCTTACAGAGAAAGTTCCAATTGTTTTGGTAGAGCCGACAGTGTGTAGTGTGCATCTACAATTATTTTATTGAACAGGTCCCAGAATGTGTTGCGTGCATAGTAGAGCCGAAAAAATGTTTGTTGGAGTTTGTTATGGTTTCTCTAATATGATTTCAAGGTGGTTCTAACAGGCCGACTTGATTATATCATTTAGAGGAAAGATATTTATAGGCAGTCATTTGTGATTGCTGAAGTGTGGTTCATAGTTGAATAAGTAGAGCAAAGTGGAGTGTGCGAAGTGTTGAGCCATCAGAAGAAGGTCTATGTGACCAAGTAAAGTACTTGTGCTATTCATTGGAATTGATCCAGACAGCAAGTCAAAGCGCAGTTCACCAAGATCCAGATATAGCACATGTATCTGTTATTCAGAAGGTTGTAGCCTTCGCCCATTTGAGCAGTGAGCTCTCGGATAGTGCATCCTCTCCCCTAACAAGGACAATTGTAAAAGACTCCTAACAGGGTCCAACCCTTGACCAGGTCTACTATACTAAATATACTGTAAAGAAACTCCTAACAGGGTTAAGGATCTTCTAACAAGGATCATAATACTCTAGTGCAGAATATTAGTGGGTGTCAATTCCCACCGGGGTTTTTACCTATTTGGGTTTCTCCGTAACCAAAAGATTGGTGTTGTGTTCTTGTGTTCTTTCATTGTGTTTATGCTTTATGTGTAAGTATAGTTAATTGGATAAATAATTGAATCTTGTAGATAACTGATTCACCCCCCCCTCTCAGTTATCTCTTGGGACTATTCCTAACAATTGGTATCAGAGCTCTGGTCCTCAGCATAGAAGTTTAACCACTTGAAGAGATCATGGACAAAGAAGAAATGAAACATCTGAAAAGAAATCTTGAAGCTGCTCTTGAAGATCTGGACAAGTCAGAAAGACAATCTGAAGAACTAAAGAACAAACTCAGTGATGCTCAAGTAGTCATCAAAAAGCTAAGGAAAGATTTGAAAGAATGCTCTACCAGTGATCTAGGGACAATGGTCAAGAAGCTTAATGAAGAAAAAAAATCCTTAAAAGAACAACTTGAAGAGTTTGATGATAAGCTGACTAACAATCAGGAAGTCTATGATGAATAGATCAAAGAGAACCTTCAGCTGAATGAAGAACTAAGGCAAGCAAACATGGAAATCTTGGAGCTAAGGAATATCAAAGAAAGCTTGGAGTCTGAATTAAAAGAAGCAAATAATCATATTGACAAATTACACACCAGTTCTGATTTGATAGAATCTCAGTTGTATGCAAGAAGAGCCAAAGGAGACACCAGTTGTATTGGATACAATGAAGCACAAAATCAGATTGACAACATGCGAGCAAGAAAAGATTCATAAAAAGACTCTACTGATGCTGAAAAGACTGAAGAACAAACCATAGATAATGGTGGACCACCTAAGAATGAGTGCAAGCAAGTAGAGTGCACTTGTTTTGCATGTAACAAGCATGGACACATTGCGAGGAACTGTACAAAGGTAAAAACTTTTAATGGCTACTGTTATTCATGCAATAAATTTGGTCATAGAGCTATGAATTGTAAGACTAGCAAAAAGAATAGAATTCAACAAGATCAGAGAAATCAAAATCAGATAAATGTAAGAAGTGCTCAAAATGTTACATGCCAGATATGTAACTATAATGGTCACACAACAAAGCAATGTAGAATGGTGACTCATGTCAATGCACCGAAGAATAGAAGACCTCCAGTCATTTGTCACTCTTGTAACAAGGCTGGACATATCTCAAGGTTCTGTAGATCAGGGACGCAAGGTCAGGGAAGCCCTAAAAAGGCCGGAGAACCAGTTTTGGATCTTGTAGGAGAAGTTAATTTTGTCAAAGTTTATCAGATGGATGTCAAGTCAGCATTTTTAAATGGAGACTTGAAAGAAGAAGTATACATTGAACATCCGGAAGGATTCACCTTATCAGACAGACCTGATATGGTATGTAGATTGAAAAAGACCCTCTATGGACTTAAGCAAGCCCCTAGAGCATGGTATGAAAGACTAGATGGATATCTAACCAAGATTGGATTCAAGAAAGGAGCAACAAACTGTAATCTATTCATTAGAGAGACATCTGAAGGTTTACTACTTGTAGCTATATTTATTGATGACATTATCTTCGGAGGTAATGACAAACTAAGTGCATAATTTGCCAAAGAAATGCAAAATGAATTTGAGATGATTATGATTGGTCCTATCAAATACTTTTTGGGACTAAATGTGCATCAGATAGAAAAATGATTTTTTATTAATCAGTCAAAATATGTGAAAGAGATACTGAAGAAATTCAAGATGGATGATTGTAAGCCAGTAGGAACCCCTATGATCACTGGATGCAAGCTTACAAAAGAAGATGACTCACCAGTAGTAGATATAACATTGTATAAGTATATGATTGGTAAACTTATATATCTTACTGAGACTAGACCTGATATTTCAAATGCAGTTGGCATAGTTGGAAGATTTGCAGTAGAACCTAAACAAAGTCACCTCATGGCAGTAAAGAGAATATTCAGATACTTGCAGGGCACTATAGATTATGGTCTATGGTATCCTAATTCAGAAAATGTTGAGCTTCATGTGTACACTGATGCAGATTGGGTAGGATGTGTTGATGATAGAAAGAGTACCTCAGGAGGAGCAGTGTTTCTTGGTGATAGACTTGTCACTTGGACAAGCAAGAAACAAAATTGTATTTCTCAATCAACAACAGAAGCGGAGTATGTTGCAGCAGCCTTGAATTGTTCTACAATTATTTGGATCAAGTAGATGATAAAGGATTTTGAAATTCACATTGATTATCCTATTGTTATTCACTGTGATAACACTAGCACTATCAATATGTCAAAGAACCCTATGATGCATGCAAAGACAAAGCACATTGAGATCAAGTATCACTTCCTAAGAGAGAAAGTGGTAGAGAAAGAAGTCAAGTTGGACTATGTAAGAACAAAAGATCAGTTGGCAGATATATTCACAAAGCCCTTGCTTAAGGATACTTTTGAGTATCTCAGGGAGAAGTTGGGAGTAATTCCCTTCCTTGATTCTTCTTGGAAGAAAGAAGGAAAGGCATCAATCCTTAGGGACTGGTGGAAGGTTGACTACTCTACCTCAGGAGTAGTACCGGTGCTTAAAATGAATGGCGCCCTTTGCCATTGATGTCAAAGAGGGAGTATATATAGAGTCATGAAAAACATAAGTAAAAAGGAGGAGTAATATACTAAGGGGGATCAACATTATAATAGAAATGTTCATTTGGGTTGGTGGTGCTTTTTCATTTCACATGTTGCCATCAATGCCAAAGGGGGAGATTGTTGGAGATTTGTCAGTAGGCCAGTACTAATTGTATATTTGTCATTGATGACAACATATGGAAAGTAGCATGCGTGGAAGTCTTATGCAGTAAGCTTTCAGTTTATGTAGCATGGATATGATATCAACATGATATCATGGGTGCAGAGGTTAACTATTAATACATACAATTATATAGCAGCTGATGTCAGCAGTGTTCCTAACAGAGTTACAGGCAGTGTTATGTGTATGGTTGTCCGTACAATTATCATGGAGCCTTGTGCACTTGTATATATGTTGAAGACATGTTAGTGATGTTTTAGTTATGGACGCATAGTCTGTTGATGAGTAGAAGTGAAGTTATGCAGTCGCTATTTGCCAGTAGCAGTTTCCTGTGTTTATCCAGAAGAGCCGACAGAGATTTTATTGGTTATGTAGTTGCACCTATCCTATGGATATGCGCCCTTGGATTTAAGCTTAGAGGAGAGTTATTGATGTTTGGTTAAGAGTGCATGAGTTAATTCAGCTTACAAAGAAAGTTCCAGTTGTTTTGGTAGAGCCGATAGTGTGTAGCGTGCGTCTACAATTATCTTATTGAAGAGGTCCCATAATGTGTTGCGTGCATAGTAGAGCTGACAAAATGTTTGTTGCAGTTTGTTATGGTTTCTCTAATATGATTTCAAGGTGGTTCTAAGAGGCCAACTTGATTATATCATTTAGAGAAAATATATTTATAGGCAGTCATTTGTGATTGCTGAAGTGTGGTTCATAGTTGGATAAGAAGAGTAGAGCAAAGTGTACGAAGTGTTGAGCCATCAGAAGAAGGTCTATGTGACCAAGTAAAGTACTTGTGCTATTCATTAGAACTGATCTAGACAGCAGGTCAAAGTGTAGTTCACCAAGATCCAGATATAGTGTGTATCTGTTATTCAGAAGGTTGTAGCCTTCGCCCATTTGAGCAGTGAGCTCTCAGATAGTGCATCCTCTCCCCTAACAGGGAAAATTGTAAAAGACTCCTAATAGGGTCCGAACCTTGACCAGGTCTACTATACTAAATATATTGTAAAGCAACTCCTAACAGGGTTAAGGATCTTCTAACAAGGATCATAATACTCTAGTGCAGAATATTAGTGGGTGTCAATTTCCACCGGGGTTTTTACCTATTTGGGTTTCCCTGTAACCAAAAGATTGGTGTTGTGTTCTTGTGTTCTTTCATTGTGTTTATGCTTTATGTTTAAGTATAGTTAATTGGATAAAGAATTAAATCTTGTAGATAACTGATTCACCCCCCCTCTCAGCTATCTCTTGGGACTATTCCTAATAGGTATATGTACGAGAGGGGGAGTCATGTCCCCTCCACGTACAGTCACACCCTAAGGTTGCGACTCAGTCGCATCCTCTAAGGTGTGACCTATCACAGTCGTAGCCTAAGTTAACAACCGCCTATCTAATAAGATATATATTATAATATATAATATGTATATTATAATATATGTTATAGTATATATTATAATTAATACAATATTGCATATTATTAACTATTTATTACAAATAATAATAATAATAATTATTAATAATATTCAATTTATTAAAGTGGCATATATATTATAGTATATACTATAATATGTATAGAATAACATATATAGATTGATTATTATTAAATACTAATAAATAATGTTTAATTTTCAAAATGGGAAATTGTTTAATTTTTATTAATGAGTAATAGTTCCAAGTTATAAAACACATATAATTTGTAGGATTTTTAATTGAGGGTCATTACAGTTCCCCCATCTTCAATTTGTTTGTCAAGCAATTAATTTCTAGCCGGGGTGTAGTCCATTGTTCTATCGCCCAAAAACCCTAGAAGTCCTGAGTCATTATCTTCCTCTTGCTATGAGTGGTTGGTTAGTGTTCCATGTTTGGAGTCTTCTAGTCTAACTCTTTTTACATGAACTTCATTTAGTGCTTCCTCCATATTGTTCATTTGTCCTCTCTTGCACTGGTGACCTTTAGTCTGTGGTGTTTTACCTTTGAAACACAATCCATTCTAGATGAGTTCTCCTCTTTACTCCATGGTTGCTAACATAAAAAACACTTTGATTGATCTCTCTTGGGTTCCTCGCCTTGATTTGACATTCTTGATAAAAGGCCTCTTGGTTTTTCCTTAGTTGTATCATATTCTGTCTTTTTTGCCTTTCTAATGGAATCTTCAAGGGTTTGGGGTTCGAAGGGTCTCACCCTTATCTTGACGTGTTCTTTGAGTCATTCAATGAACATATAGACCCTTCTCCTTTGAGATGGAACCATGACTGATAGACTCTAAAATTTGTTGTCAAATTGCTCAACAGTCCCTGTTTGTTTGAGGTGGGTTAATTCTTGGAAGTACCATTCCGGCTCTCTTTGGTCAAATTGACTGATGAGTTTTTGAGTGAACTCACTATAGATGTTAATACTTTTATGTCCCAGGGTGATAATGCCATGGTGCCACCAATTGTGGGTCTCCTTGACCAAGTGGATTATGACAAATTTAATGGCATTTTCTTTAGTCATAGGGCTGAGAGAAAGGTAATGTCTAGTACTTTTTAAACCCAAGCTTGAGCTGTTTCTTTTCCCGTCCCATCGAAGTGTGGTAGCGACATTTTTCCTTTCTTTTCTTTAGTGTCTCTTTCCCCATGATTTCTTTTTCAACCATGGCTTGCCAAGGTTCTGGTTTCATAGTGTTCTTTAAAGGGAATGAGTCTTTGTATCTCTGGTTCCAAGCTAGCATACATTTGGGCAATTTCCTCCACTGAGTGGGTAGATGGTTCTTCTCCTCTTGTGATAGGTTCTTCTCTTAGAAGAAATGATGGTATAGTTGGTCTCATTGTAGAATCTTTAGTTGAAGTCTCATTCTCAGAATGATTTGAATGTATATCTCTTCCTAACGGAGAAGTGGGTCGACCATTGTGGTTATTGTTATTGCTCATGTTTTGGATGGCTTTAAGAATTAATTGATTTGTTATCTCAAATATCTCATTAGTTTTCTCCATGAAACTTCTTAGCTTAGTCGCTAATTGCTTAGCCATAGATTTTGTGCATTTCTTACATTTATACGTTTACATGAACTATCTTCCACATGATGGCAAGATTATGCTATGATACCACTGCAATGTCCCTCCTTATTCTCCTCATGTATTTCCCCACAAAACTAATGTTAGTAGAATATATTACATAATATTTACATGACTCATACTCTATTCTACATTAGTGAGGGGGGGGATTTGATTCTTAAGACTGCCTCTAGGTCAAACTTCATAGAATTCTTGATTCTCGACTTGAGGGCTATCGACATGTCTTCCCATAGAGCATTGCCCATAAGAATATATTGAAAGAAATAAATGCTCTCCAAGCCTATGCATATGCATATGACTAGCATCAATATATATACTGCCTATATGTGAGATTATAACAATCTCGAGACTAGGGAAACTATAACAATTCCCTCTAGCCCCATCCAGATATAGGAATCCATCTCTAATGAATATAAGATTCATTCTATATGGAATCCATATCATCATTTTTAGGGAACATATAAATGTATAAATGTTGATTATAAAATCATAGTTTAGACTTGTCAATAAAAGAAATCTAAAACTATTAAGGAATTCACATAAAATATGTGTATCTTCATTATATATATAGATATATATTAGTTTATATATAAATGAAAATATATAAATGTTCACACACACACACAAATAAATAAAATGTAAATGTATTAATTTATATATAAATGAAAAATATCCACATCATATCATATCATATACACACACACACACACATATATATATAATTCATAATTAATAGTTTAATATCTTACCAAAACCTTTTATCTTTTTTATGTTGTGATCACCCTTTATTCTCCTCCTCCCATCTGATGCCTTTCTGTCTATAGAATTTGGCACATATATCTATGTGCAGGAGGGGGAGTCACGTCCCCTCCACACACAGTCACACCCTTAGGGGGTGCTATTGGTCGCAACCTAAGTTAACAACCACCTATATAATAAGATATATATTATAATATATATAATATGCATATTATAATTTATGTTATAGTATATATTATAATTAATATAATATTACATATTATTAACTATTTATTATAAATAATAATAATTGTTTTTTGAATAAGGTAAAAATAGGTTTTGAATGGAACCCAAAACCATTTACATCAAAGAAAAAAGATAAAGCATTAAAATTTTTCAAAATGATACGCCTGCTGGAAAGAACAGAGCAGGACCCAAAAAAACACTAGAAACGACAACAAAAGCAAAGAAAATAGATCTAGCAACACTACCAGCAGCAACCAGCAACAAATAGACAAAACTAATTGCTTATCATTTTGTTCGCCTTCATCTTCAGCTCCTCCATCATCTGGATTTCTTTTTTAGGCCCTTCAGCTCCTCGGCTTCTCAGGGATCTTCCTCTGAATACACCCTCTGGTTCTAGTACTTGAACCTGCACTCTTGACATCATCATCAATAGTTATGGTCATATTTTCTAGCTGGTTTTTCTCCAGGTAGTTGTGAAGCATATTGAGGTTGATGATAGCCGCATTGAGTCCTTCATTGCTGTGGCTCAAGACTTCATTAATAATTTTCCCATTGTTGCTAACTTTGACCTTAATTTCCTTCACCTTGTTGTCAATGATTTTGTTGATCTCGACAGTTATCTCCTTCTAGCTTTTATTGTTTACCTTATCCAGAATCTTATTCTCCAGCTTCTCCAGCTTCATATTCAGGGTTTCCATAGTTTTCTCCAGAGAATGAAGGTGGAGCTTAATATCCTATATCTCCTTATTGATCCAATCCTGAGGAATACTCTAACCTTCATCTTTTTTAACCTTGTCCAGGTTCATAGCATCCTCCAGGGGAGTGGTGAAATCATCTTTTTGAATTTTTTCCTCCTCAGTGACATTCTGATCAGTACTAGCACCCATATCTTTTTGTTCCTCCTCTTTTTCATCAATGACAAGGGAGTTTTGACCAGTTTCAATTTCCTCTTCATCCCACCCCTCTAGAAAGCCCAAAGAGTCCTCCTTAAGGGGTTCCCCATCATCTTTAATAGCCAGGTCTAAACCTTCCTCATTATCCAAGTGGACATCATTTTTTTCTTCTTCAGCAGGGAGGTCCAGGGCTTCATTCTTATCATCCTCAGTAAGGGAGACTTGGGCCTCATCTTCCTCCTCCTCATCCCTTTCCTCTTATTTTTCATCCACCTCTTCTTCTTTCTCCTCTTCAGCCCCTTCCTTATCTTTTTCATCTTCATGGTAGTCCCCATCTTTCCCATCTTCCTCTTCCTCCTTCTCATCCTTAGTTATAACAATCCTATCCTCTTCCTGCTCAGTGCTACTAGGATCCATCTCCACATTTTATTCCTCGTCGTTTCCCATTTGTAGAGAATCAGGGCTTTTTTCCTTATATTCATCTTCGTTGCTGTCAGAACTTTTTACTTTCTTTTTCTTCCTCTTTTTACCATCTTCTTTACTGCAATCAGAAATTTTTTCCTTGTTTTTCTTTCTCTTTTTGCTGGATTCGGCCTTTCTATCCCCCTCAATAGTCTCTGAAGTTTTACCTTTGACCCTTTTAGGAATACGGTCTGGGATAATATCTCTGGAATAGTCAGAAATAAGGAGGATCAACCCCTCATGTAACACAGGGTTATTCGGCTTCTTCCTATGCTCAGTGATGCTACTACTCAGGGAGCTCAAAAGAAAATGTGGGAAGGAATTCCTCTTGTTATGCCTGAAGTGGTTAACTAGGATGAAATGTAGGTTGTATATTTTGGAATAGCGCCCATCAAGTGTGAAATACTCGATCATTACTTTCAACATTTTAGCCCAGAAATCCTTAATCTTGGTGATATCTACATAATCCCCCTTCCCTTTAGTCATGAGGGCCTTTTCATCACCAGTTTTAGGGAATAGGTTAAAAGCTTTAGTACCAAGCCTATGGTTACCTCTATGGAAATGGGTTCCCTCCAGGGGTAAGCCCGTTATCTCAACCGTAAGATTAAGAGTAAGGGTGAAAGATTTACCCCATAAATTTACTTTCCCTCTAACCCAGCTCTCAACAAATAAGGAAGTCACCTATTTGTCATAGCCATGGAGCTTCTCGATATATTGAGAGACCCCTCCCCTTTTCAGCTTGTTCCAAATTTTCCTATCTTGCCTCCATTTTTCATAGTTAGCCGGCTCCTCTCTTCTCTGATCGCCTCCCATTTTGTATTTTCTGCTACTATCCTTGCTCCTCTCCTTGCTACTAATCTTCTTCTTACTGCAATGTTTTCTTATGTTATTGTGCTTATTTGAATTAACCCAGGCTCCGTAGATCATTAAAACTGGGATAATTATCCCACACTTCGAATTACATGCAACCTTCCTCGAGAATTGTTTCATCCTTGTCATCATAACATTAAGTGACATGCCCTTCATTGTGATTAATTTTATCAAATGTGATTAGACTCATGATCTCAGAGTTTAGATTCCCTTCCCCTCTCCAAGATTTGACGATGTCACTTTGGGTACCTTCGTTAGCCAGCCTGTCCGCCGGCTTATTACCTTCATGGTAAATATGGGTGAAGTGGCACTCTTCAAAGGTGATGAGCAAAATTTTGATTTTATTTATTATATGGGCTATAGTTCAGGAATACTTTGCTTTCCCTGTAATACAATTGACAATATTGAGGGAGTCACCCTCAAGCCAAAGTTTTGTGCAACCCATTTCTTTGGCCAAAATAACCACATAAAGCATTGCCTCAACCTCCGCCACGTGATTAGTTTGAGTCCCCAATGGAACCGCTATAGCCCCAAGGAAATTTCCAGCCTAGTCTCTTATGAGGCCTCCCCCTCCAACTCTTCCAGGGTTTCCTCTAGTAGAACCATCAAAATTCCCTTTTGACCAACCCCAGGGAGGAGCAGACCACATAACATTATCTCTAGGATTCAGGTCATTTCTGCTCTTCAAGTTCTCCCAAGAAATGGATATATCCTTCTGAAGGCTAGGATTCCAAGAGTTGCAATCCTTTCTACCATTACTTCTATAGTTCTCCATTAAAATTCTAGTAACAGAGTTAGCTATCAAGAGGGGAGTAGCCTTTTTATCTCTGAAAATTCTATTTTTCCTCTCTTTCCATATCTGCCAAGTAAAATGAGGGAAGACAAGTTTCCAAAGGATCCTAACATTTTTATCATAAAAAGGGCTCTGCCATTGCTAGAAAAAGTCCTGGATATTCTGAGGTTTGACCCACTTAAGATTCAGAGATAGAGTAATGGTGTCCCAAACTTCTCTAGCAAAGGGGTAGTGTATCATCAGATGGTTGCACGACTCAGCTGCCTCACAACACATGATACATCTATTTGACATTTGGAAGCCTCTTTTCATAAGGTTATCCATAGTAAGGATTTTATTCTATACAAGAAGCCAAAAAAACATGTTAATTTTAGGGGTAAGATCTTTATTCCATACCTGAGCATGAAAAGGTGAATCTCGAGAGGGAATGAGAAGAGCCAAAGAAGAAGCAACCAAGAATTTTCCAAAGATAGTAGGCCCCCATATCAGTTAATCACACTCATTATCTCTAATAAACCAGTTATTCAACTATTTATTAACCTCTTTAAGTTTGATGTCCCTCAACCCCAAGTCAATCCATTCTTCATTTATCCAGTACTAGTCACTCACAAGGACCCCAACATAATCTTTGCATTCCTGAATCACAGAGCTCCACTCCTCAATCTCTATGAGGGGTTTTTCCAGGATCTATTTATCGTCCTCGAAGAGGATTTTCTTGCCATTTCCCAGCTTCCATCTAGCCCCTTTACTGATAAGTTTCCTACCATTACTTATACTGTTCCAAATAAATGACCCCTGGATGTCATTAAAGGAGTGGAGGGTGCTTTCTAAAGAAGTGAGATGGTATTTACTTTTGATTATTGCATTCCATTCTTTCCCTTCTTCAAAGATCCTCCAACATTGTTTTGCTAGAAGAGCCTTATTGGTAACAAAGATATTTCTGATGCCTAGACCCCCCAACTTCTTTGGCTTACAAACATTCTCCCAAGCCACCAGGCTACGTCTCTTCTTCTCTTCCACACCAGTCCAAAGAATTTTTTTTTTGGATTTTTTCAATAAGATCCTTATACTTCAGAAGAATTTTGAAAAGACTAAGAGCATAAACCAGGAGATTTTGAAGAGTGGCCTTTAACAATTGAACTTTTCTAGCTTGGCTAAGAGTCACCCCTTTCCAGCCCGCTAGTTTATTGTGGAATCTATCAAGAATTTCATTCCAAAAATTAGCCTTCGGTTTTGAACATAGCGGCAACCCTAAATAGAGGGTAGGAAGCCTTCCTATCTTACAACCAAGGATGGAAGATATTTTGTTCATTCTAGCTTCGAGAGTGTTGAAGAAATATATAAATATTTTTTCCCAGTTTATGAGTTGACTAGTTGCATTAGAGTAAACATTTAGAGCTTTTTTGATGTTCCTCACCTCTTTAACTGTAGATTCCCCCATGAGAATTGTGTCATCAACAAATTGTTCATGAGAACATTTTGTCTCCACTAAGGAAGGTTGTAGGCTAGAAATCAGCCCTTGATTAACTTGGTTTTTGATGTATCTCCCAAGACTTTCAGCCATAATAGCGAAGAGGATTGGGGATATAGGGTCTCCTTGTCTCAACCCCCTAGAAGGTCTAAAGAATGGAGATGAGCCACCATTCACAATCACAGAAGAAGAAACCATAGTTACCAGTTGCATGATAAGTTTAATCAATCCTTCATCAAAACCAAAATCCTAAAGAATTTTGGAGAGCAACTCCCAATCCAATCTATCATAGGCTTTGGATAAGTCAAGCTTCATCAGGAAGCCCTATTTCCTTGATTTCTCTAGAGAGTGAATATTCTTGTGAACCACCTATGATAGAGTCCAAAATTTGTCTCCTTGGGACAAAGCCATTCTGTTGCTGCGAGATGAGGCGAGGGAGAATCTATAATAATCTAGAAGTAAGGATCTTTGACATAATCTTATACAGATAATTACAGAGGCTGATAGGTCTAAAGCAATCCACTGCATTAGATCCTTGTCTTTTTGGGATAAGGGCTATAAATGTAGAGTTGAGTTCTTTGAGAATAGATTTAGCTCCATAAAATTCTTTCACTGCTCCGCACACATCTTTCCCAATGATATTCCAGAAGGTTTGGAAGAAGAACATTTGAAATCCATCCAGACCAGGCGACTTTTCTCCTTCAAAAGAAATAATAGCCCTTTTAATTTCATCATCCTTTGGGATAGATTTAAGATACTCATTATCCTTAGATTCCAAAAGAGAGGGAATAGAATTTAGTAGGGGTAGTTGATTCTCTTGGTTTAGCTCTTGCTCTTTGGAAAGAAGAGAAGCAAAATAGCCCATCATTTCTCTTCTTATATCCTCCTCTTTAGTGACAGTACCTCTAGTAGTGACAAGAGAGTTGATTCTATTCATAGCTTTGTGCTTCATCACTGTTAGGTGGAAAAATCTAGTGTTCTTGTCTCCTGATTTCAGCCAAAGGGATCTAGATCTCTGTCTCCAAAAAGTTTCTTCTTTCGAGATGATATTGTGATAGTCAACAAGAACAAGGTTTTCCTCTCTTCTACTTTCTTCAGTCATCCCAAAAGTTTGAATTTTATCTTGAACATCTTTTAATTCAATTTGGATCAAGTCAGCTCCCACTCTCCTGTTAGACTAAGTGTAATCAATACCTTTAAGATCAACATCCAACAGGCCTTCATTACTTATAAATTCCATAAGGTCCACTCTACTTTCCACTTGAGTGTTGTTTCCATCTTTTTTTTCCATTTCTTTCAGAGGGGTGTTAAAGTCTCCCATCATCATCTAGTTATCATCTGGAAAGTCTTTCCTGAGCTCATGAATTTTTTTCCAAATTTTAAGTCTACCTGATTTAGTATTAGGGGCATACACATTTATCATAGACCAGGCAAAGTTTTCCTTAATACTACAAACTTTGACAACCAGGAAGTGTTTATCCTCTCTCAGAAGGGAGCAGTGAAAACACTTAGCCTTCTAGTAAGTAGCTAGACCACCAGAAGCCCCTTCCAAATCACTACCTAGCTTCTCACCATTCTTCAACAAATTGATTTTAGCTATTTTGTCTTTAACCATTTTAGTTTCTTGAATTAACAAAATGTCGGGATTAGAATCTCTAACTAAGTTCCTAACAATATATTGTTTATGAGGACTATTGAGACCTCGAATGTTCCAAGATAGAATCTTCATTTAAAGTTTGGAGGGCAGACCTGATCGATGGTGAGTTGTCTTCCATCAGCTATGTTCTATTTTTCTTTAAGATCCCTCTTCTCTTTTTCATAAGCTCTTCCCCTCTCTCTTTTGGGTGTTCCGGTATCCGCCTTTTGTTGTTGTCCTCTAGTTTGGACTCCTCGTGTTTTGATTTGTCCTCCCTTCTTGCTAGATTTTGATGCCAAGCATCCTATTGAATCCCTTGAGTTGTTTTTTCCAGCTAGGGGGGTCTAGTTTTTGTTGGTTTCCATCTGGGGGTCAAGTCCTTTTCCTGTTGGAGATTTTTTCTTCTTGACTTGTATCCAAGGGCTCTTATTTTGCTCTACTTCTAGAGTTTCAGAGTCCTCAAATAGTCCTTTGAGCTGTCCCTGCCTTGCACCAGAGTCAGGAGGTATAGAATTTGAAGCTTCACTACTATTTTGTTCTTGATCTTTCATATATTTTCTTGATTCTTGAAGGCCCGACTGGGGGTCTCTCCCTTTTGGGGAATCCAAACTATCTTCCACCCTTGATATCATTCAGGGATCTATTTCATTTGAAAGATCAGAGGTCTCCTCAGGAGAAATAGTCTCATTATCCTGCGTGTTGGTATTCACAACAGGAACTTTTGTTTCCTTCTGTATTTCTGTATCTTCTTTCTCCATTTGAGGAACTTCCTGCATCTCCTCTGAGTTAGGGCCGGGGATTTTTTGAGCAGGGGGTTTTTGAGTTTCTCCTTTCTTCCTCCACTCCCATTTCTTTGAGGTCTTTGACTCCTGATATTTTTTCTCTATAGCAATCTTCAGAGGACAATGCTTGGCCCAGTGACTAGCCTTTCTATAGGTGATGCAGACAAAAGGGGTTGCCTCATATTCTATTTCTTGTCTCCACTTACCAAATTTTGAGTTTTGGGTGATAACTTGAGGTAGTTCAGTATCTTGCTAGATATTGACACAAATCCTAGCAAACACCTGTCTAGAACATGCCATTGTCATTGGATCTATTGTTAGTAGTTTTCCAAAGGAACCAATGATGGCCACTAGAATGTCCTCATGCCAATATTCCAGAGGTACGATAGGTAGTCTTACCAATACTGGAGCAAAGATAAAGGAACTTTCATTATAATCCAAGTTCGTTGACCATTTCTATAGTGATAAAGAGGATTTACCCATCATCCATGGGCCATCACACAGAACTTTAGACAGATCTTCTCCATTAGAGAACACAAATGAGAAGAAACCTTTCGGCATGGTAGCTACATCCACCTGTCCTTTGAGTTTCCACTTTTGGAGGGTAAAGGCTCTCACCAGATCAATATTCGGTCTAGGACCCATAAACTTTCCAATCAAAGTAGAAGCCATAATAGAAACAGTATGATCTATGATTTGGTCAGGAATGTTAATACCTAATTCCCCTTTTAGTGGATTTGAAACACTATCAACCTTAGGGAAAGAAGATTTTCCAGTTGGTTTGACCCCAAAAAGGCCCGACCATTTTCGCTTACCTCGGTTCAAGTTCCCACCATGTGAGGAATCTTCTTGTTGTTTTGTTGACCCCTTGCCTTGCTATGTAGAATCAACCTTTTCCACCTCTGGTCCCAAGATAGGACCGCTATCCTTGCTGGGCTGGGCCAGGCTTGACCCACCAACCCTTTTCCCTTTTTTGACAAGGGTCTTTCAACGTTAGCATCTGAGACATTCTCAGATACCACATCAATTCCAAGTCCAGGCTCAGAATCTGCAAAAAAACCAGGCGTAGCTAGATTCCCATTTTGCTTTAGATTCAAAAAAGTTTCTCCCACTCTTTCTCCTCCTCCTTCTCACTCCCGCTCCATTCCACTATGATTTAATGATAATAATAATAATTATTATTAATGATATTTAATTTATTAAAGTGGCATATATTATAGTATATACTATAATATGTATAGAATAACATATATAGATTGATTATTATTAAATAATAATAAATAATGTTTAATTTTCAAAAAGGCACATTGTTTAATTTTTATTAATGAGTAATAGTTCCAACTTATAGAACACATATAGTTTGTAGGATTTTTAATTGAGGGTCATTACACACCCTATTAAAGGATTTAATCTTCAGACCTCTTAGGATCTTGCATACCCTATTTGAAGTAACCTTGTTAGAGGGGTCACTTGATAAGCATAAGGCTCACTGTTAATATGATTTAGAACAATAAAGAGGTGGGGTGAATCAGTTGTTCTCAGGTCCAGATGTATAATTTTTTTAAAAAATGTCTTCAACAAAATAGATATAATAACCAATAGCTACTTGGTCATTACTGATTGCATAACATAAACATATAACATGCAGTCCACTTATCCAATAGTATCTAACTTGTAAAACACATAAATGTTCAAACCAAAACATTCACACAAGTATCAACACCAGGATTTATAGTGGAAACCCAATTTGGGAAAAACCACTTTGTAACATGTTACTATTATGTTCACTCTTCTGAAGTGAGCTCGGTGAAAATCCAACCCTGTCAAAGGTTACAAATAGACTGTCAGGTGTGACCTGGTTAAAGGATTTAAACCACTCTGTTAAAAGTGTGCCTTGTTATAGGACTTACATACACTCCATTAGACTGCAACCTTGTTCAAAGGATTTATACCTATGATTGTTAGGTAAACCTCTGTTAAAAGGATTTTGACTGATACAATGGTTAGAAAGTAGCAGTAGTATTGATCTGAAAAACATACAACTCACTTTACAAATATCAGATCCAATTCCGTATACATATGCTGGTTTACTAACTGTGAACCTTTACCATTTCCATCACTGATCTTCTCGGAACTCTCTTCAAGCAATCACAACACTTCTTCAGCCTTCTTTTCTTGTACAATCAATAACATCAACAACACTTCCAACATCCTCTCTCTTTCAACCTCTAGCTTAGGTTTCCTTAATACTTCCTCTATTAGGTCAATACATCTTTTGCCGCTTAATCTCCTTCGTAGATCTTAGGGTTAGGTCAGATTCATTGAATCCTTCCTACTTTATGTTCTTTGACTATCCTTCTAGAAATATCTCAAATCTCTTAATAGATTTACAATAATTTTTGTACAATGCATTAAATACTTTCGTACAATCAATAAATAAAGTCAACACATTTTACATAATCCAAGAATTCAATGATGTCGGCTGGAAATCTGAATTCTCCCATAAATGTAAAATACTGACACTCGATCAATACTGTGTTCAACTCCTCAGTCTTCATTAGAATGCTCGGTCACCTCAAAAAATATTTCCTCGGCTAATACTGTCATTAGGTGCATAGATATCCTCGTATAATTAGGTGCATATATATATTTTTATAGATATTCATTTATATAGATTTTTTTTCTTATATCTTGCATTTCACTCCTTTCTTTATATCATTTCTTGGCTTCCTTATATTATACTCTTGACTTCTACATTCACTTCATGCATTAATTTTGTATTTTTAATTGCTTTTCTCTCTTACAGGTCTTTTCTCATTGATTGGCGTGTCTTCTCCTCCCCCTTTTCCCTTTATGTTCCTCTTGAGTAGCTAAATCTGCATTTCTACTATTATTCTTGGCTCTTTCATATCCTGATGATGGATCACAGAGTGTGATCCGAAACGTTGATACTAAAAATTCACACATAATCAAATCCAAAAATTCAGCTCTTTAACAATGGATTGTGGAAATCTCATGCTATTAATTAATATTGTCTTCCTCGGAAATTAAATGATGTTCGGTCAACACTGAATTTACTCGGCATATACTAGCTCGGTCGACACTAACATCACTCGGCTTAAACTAGATTTCTTCACTTTTTCTCGGTTAAGCCTACCAATTTAGTCTTCATTCTTACTTAGATAAACAATACATTATCTTATCATTGTGCCACATAATCAAGTACTCATTGAAGTATCAAGATAACTCAACCTTTCCTTAGGTGCTATTGTTACCAACCTTGCCTTTCCCCTTAGCAACAATCAAATAGATATATTACTTTCTTAAATAGAAACAATCTTACCAGTTAAGGTTTGACATCAATGAAAATACAACAATTGCTTCAATTGCAGTTTTGAACACTCACTTGGTTTCCAAAGGGTTCCCCTAGGTTCTTGGAATTGACTATTGTAAGACCTTTGTGCCAGTTGTCAAGATGAATTCCATCTAACTTGTCCTTTCCATTGTTGCATCCCATTGCTGGTAATTTCATTAGATGGATGTGAAGAGTATTTTTCAACATGGTGACCTTCAAGAGGAAATATATATGGAGTAGCCATAGGGGGTCATCCAAGATCCTTCACTTGTTTGTTGGCTTTGGAAGTCTCTCTATGGCCTTAAACATGCTCCTCAATCCTAGTATTCTGAGATGGACTCATTCCTTGTATCAAATGGGTTCACTCGATACCATTCTAATTTGAATGTATACATTTTGCACCAAGATGATACTCTCACTTTCCTTTTCCTCTATGTTGATGACTTTTTGATCATGGGGAGTCACTCATCCCACATCACGATAGTCAAAATTGTCCTTCATGATAGGTTCTTGATGTCTGACTTAGGCCTTCTCCACTACTTTTTAGGGATTGATATTACTTAGTCACCTTCTGGTATTTTTTTTGGACATCCTAAGTACGCTCTTGATATGCTCTCCAAATTTAGACATGGTTGACTGTAAGTTTGCATCAACTCCATTTCTGTCAAGAGTCAAACTTGAGGCTTCTTAATCTTGACCCTTGGTCAATGCTACCTTGTATCATCAAATGGTTGGCAACCTCATATATTTGACTCACACGAGGCCTAATAATTCATATGTTGTGGGAATCATCTCTTGGTTGATGTAGGAGCCACATGAGATGCATTGGAAATCAGCTAAGAGGATTCTTCATTATATCTAGGGTACTCATAGTTATGAGATTTATTTTGCAGTTGATGTAGATATTAACTTGGCCGAATACACAGAATCAGATTGGGCAGATGATTCTCAAGATCAAAAGTCTACTTAAGGCTACTGCTTCTCTCTTGGTTCAGGTCTAGTTTCTTGGTCAAGGAAGAAGAAATCATCTATTGCTCATTCATCTACTGAGGCTAAGTATTGAGGAATAGCTAATGTTTCCACTAAGGCTATTTGACTTCAAAACATCCTCACCAAGTTTGGCATTCCTTTCTGAAAGCCAACAATCATCTTTTGTGACAACCAGAGTGAAATTTAGATTTCTTGCAATCTGTTCCATCACCAACAGACCAAACACATTGAGATTCTCATGCATTACATTTGGGAGTTGATTCATTAGAAGGTGGTTGACCAGTATTGTCAGACATCAGATCAAATTGTAGACATCTTCACCAAACCCTTCATCGAGAGAAATTTCATTCACTTGCATGCTTTTCTTGGGGTGCGATAGGTGTCTCCTTTTGCTGGAGCTTTTTAGTCTCTTATTTTCTCTCTTTTGGATAGGAGTATTTTCCCACTAGGTTTTCTCATTTTTCTCCATTTATGAGAGGCTACATTGCAGTTGTACACGGGTACATAACATGGCCTTATTTCCAAGACCCATAAGTTATGTATCACATTTCTGTATGAGCCCTAAGTCGAGCTTAAGGGGGGGATGTTCGAGTAAATGGTTCTTTTCCATTTTAATCTTAACTTAAGTTTACTTAGGTGAACTTATTTATTAGGAGGATATTATTTTAAAGGATATTACTTAGGTAGATATTGTAGAGTCCTACTTTGACTCTAACTCCTCCTTTGATATGGTTGAGTCCTACTTGAACTCTAACTCCTCCTAAGATATGGTTGAGTCCAATTTGGACTCTAACTCTTCTAGAGGATATTGTTGAGTTCTATCAAGACTCTACTTCCTCTAAGTTGAGACACTTGTCTCAACCTTGTCCATGCTTCCTATCAAGCTCTTTCCTAGGGTCGATGCACAAAGTTGGGTAACATTTTCACGAAAGGCCACGACCAAAAAGTTTTGGCACAAGAAATGGGCACCCGCTTTTTTAAAATCGGGCGCTCATTTAGGTTTGGGAGCTTGATCCATATTTAAAAAATGGGTGCCCATTTTGTATCGGGCATCTCAAGAAAAACAGACACCCAATTTTTACAAAACAGGTACCCATTTTTTACAAATCGGGTGCCCGTTTCGTAAACCTATTTATTTTTTTGTTTTAACCATTTTCCATGTCATTTTCACAACTTGGAAAATGGGATTACGTTTTGCAGAGCACGAGTGCCCGTTTTAGCTTCTCCTATCGATCCCCTCAGCCATTTTTCTCCTATTCCAAGTACGTACTATTGTTTTTTATTATTTTTTTCATAAAAAATGTAGTTTTAAGTTATTTTTAATTAAAAAATGTAGTTTAATGTAGTTTTATAATTTATCATATACATTTAATTATATTTTAGATTTTAGTTAGTTCTTTTTAGTTTTAATTTACTTTGTAAATTATTGTACCAAACTAGAAAATTGTTAAAATATTTAATTTGACCCTACGTAGTAAAACAAAAACATAAACCTAGACACAATTGAATTATGAAACCCTAAGTATAAAACCAAAACATAAATTTAGACATGTAAATAATATAAGAAACCATAGGTAGAAAAAATAAATATTTACCTAAATAGAAATAAAATAAAAAATTGTACATGGAGAAAATGTAAACCTACATACTTCTAAAACAAGAAACACACACACACACACTCTCTCTCTCTCTCTAATGTTAAAACTAAAACATGTTCCAAATCGAAACCTTTCAAAACATAGAGATTTAAAAACATCAAAAAACTTGGAATCTTTTTTTTCATGTTTTTGTATGTACACAAATTATAAAAATGGATGATTTTAACATTGATGAGCTTTTAGGTCAGCATGCATCACCACCACCACCACCACCTCCACCTCCACCTACAGAGTTGAGAGATAGTATTAGGAGAAATGTAGAGGCCATAATGAGAGATGTAAATACTATTAGGCATGATCCTCATCCATCTCCCCAGCTACTACACTTTGCAGATAGCATGCAAGGCATAGTAGATTCTGTACATACATTAGACTTCGAGCTTGATAGTTTTCAGTAATGGAGGGAGAGTATGCATGGATATTATGCTGATGACCTCTCGTATAAAGAGGTTAATAATTTAAAAATTACAAAAAGGTGATATGACACGTTATTTTTTGAACCTTGAAACAGGTGAGGAGAAACTTGGCAAGAAGCCACATATTTCTATTAGATGGTGTCGACACCCTGGTATAGCAGAACATTTTTTAGAGTGGTGGTGGATGGTATTTGACCATCCACCACACACTAATCATGAGGTCACCCTTTATTTTTTGAAAAAATTATGGGCTGAATTTGAATTGGGTAGGAAACTCAATTACTTTGACATGAGAGCATTCTAAGGGGTTGGTCGGGGCTTGCCACAAGATAGGCTAGGGACAAAATTAAGTGATAGAACTATAAATCATGTGCGCAATGAGCCCCTTGTTCCTCTTCCTTCTCTAGTAGTTCCTACACCTGTCCATCATCGAGTAGTGCTGTCAACTCTCGATTCATTGAGTGCCCTTACGAGAAATTTGTTACAACACATGACTTAGGTGAGAGCTTCCCCCAGCATAGCACATGTTTGCACGAGTTGTGGGGATATATGTAGGGCTCCCCAGACTGATCCTGATGTTACCCATGCTGCCCATGGTGGATATGTTGATGATGATGGTGGCACAAAAGGTGATATTGGAGATGATATCACATCATTTGTTGATTTTCTCAATGCGGACGATGCTCATCCCATAGAGGTAAATTTAATTATAATTTATATAGGGAAATATTAAATTTCATATTTATACAATTATGAACCATAACATGTAAATTTTTTGGTGAACAGAGGAGGGTTGAACCTCCATCATTCATTAGCTGTCATCATATGACATCTACACCTTGACATCTTAGTGCCCCGTTCATGGTATGCACTTTGATCTTGATACATTTAAACTTTAAACAAAATAAAATTTAATGGATAATGTGTTTGAAATTATTTTTGTGATTTTGTAGGGTCTCTCATGTAACAATGAGATTGGCAGTCCTTCATTCTCTACCCTACCAGTCGTTGAGAGTCAACTGCATATACCTGTAGTATGTTTTTCATTGATTAATTTTAAGTGTTTATATCTTACTAATTTATGTACAACTTTGATTCACACTTATTTTTTTGCAATTGTAGGCTTTTGGATTATCTCAGGTTGCGCAATCACATTTACGTCCTGACTCATCAGTGACATTAGCTACGTGTCACACATAGGTAATGTACATCCTTTTATTCCATAAATTTATAGTCAAGTTATATGTACTTTATAATTTATTTATATACTATAAGTTTGATTCATGCTTTATATATGTTGTTTAGGTCGACATTGTGTGTGTGAAAATTGTACCTGATCTGTAGACACAACACTTCAGTAAAACATTAGAGGTTAGCAAAAACAAAATCATGCAATGAATTGAAAGCTAAACTAACCAGGCGATTTACTACCTTCTAATAGGTGCGAGATTGATGTTCTCAGATTGTTATCGAGATCAGTGACCTAGACGACACCTAAATGAAGGATTTGAATGCAATTGATCTAGATATGACTTGAATGCAATTAATCTATATTTTTGGATTTTCTATGCAATATGAATGATAAACTGATATGAAATTGATCTATATGAAATTGATCTAACAATGATATGAATCTATGCTAAATGATATGCAATGCTCAAAACAAGAAAGATCTCACAATAGCTTGGATTCGCAAAGATGATTCTTCAGACTCCAATTCGACAGTGTGAGAATGCAAATTCGTGGATGAATTATGAAGAGTTGAGCCTTGATTTTATAAAAATCTAGGGCTTTGGAGGTGCATGGAAAAAGCCATAAATCACTTAGATTAACTCAGCTTGATTTTTGAGTTATCTAATCATGAAAGATAGTTAATTCTCAAAATTATGCAAAAGCATGCAAAAACAACTTTTTAACTCAAATTAGAGTTTAGATCAGCTTTTTGAACTCCAAAAGGATGTTGAGTTCCAAAAAGTCAACACTTTGCATTGATTTTTTGATTTGGAGTTTAACTGTTTCTTTTGAATGTGCATAATAATGAAGAATTAAATAAATAATTAAATGATTTACTCTCAACTTAACTGATTTTTGAAAATAAATAATTGATTTATGGGTTAATCAATGATTTAATCAAACTTTTATTAAAAACTATATTATTAAATAATGACAACATGCTTTAATTGATTAAATAAGAATGTAATCAATTATTTATAGGATATTGGATTTATTGTCAAAATTAAATAATATAATTAATAATAGATAGAATTAAATTTAATTAAACAATTAAGTGGCAAATATTAAATCTAATTAATTAAATATGAAAATATTCAATTAATCAAACTTTAGGATAAATGTGATTTATCGCCAAATAATCATTAAATTAAAGGTCATTAAGATAATTAAGAATATTGCTAGGAATATTCCCCGATGCAGAATTTAAGATAATCAATTAGGATTCGATGATGTTTAGATGTGCCTTAGGTTAGGACTTTGATATTGATTTCATTTGATTTGATGATGTAGGAGATTAATGAACTTATAGCCCATTTTTGGGGTATTACATTTTGCCCCTCTTTGAATTGCTGTGCGAAGCACAGTGGTTCAAAGACAGTATGTGTTTGATAGAGATATGAAGCTGATTCAAAATTGATAATTGATATGAGACAGAAGCTGATTGATATTGATTTGATATGAAGATAATAGGTCCTGAATGACCAAAGATAATGTTCACTGTAGCAGCGATGAATCGAGGATTGCGAAAAAAAAGTGTCAAAATGCCTGGTTCTGAACCTTATAATTGCGAAGAAGTGAGTGACCAGTTCTAGACTCGATTGTCTTAGTAGAACTAGCAGGTATCACATCTGAACCCTTCAGTTACCGAAGAACCAAGGAAATAACACTAATGAACTGATGGTTGTGAAAAATTGATACAGTTTACAAGATTGATATGGATCGACAAATCTGATATGCCCCAAGTGATGATAGATTTTCCTCGAGCGATGAGGACTTTTGATGATTCAGTAACTAGACATGGTTGTTGTCTTGATTACTAAGGAAAGATTGATAGAATTTTTACAGACTTGAATGATGTGCAATACCATGCCCCCCTCGGGATTAAAATTGAAATTTGATAAGAAAAGTCAGTGTTGATAGTTTAGAAGCATGTTAATTGATTTGAGAAGTGGTTAAACACGTTCGAAAATGCATTCTGCATCGTTGGAGGGTCCAAAAGACCAAGTTTGACTAGGTTGGACCATGAGTTGACCATGGTTGACCAAGTTGAAATTTTGATAGTTTGATGGAAGATAATTAGTTAAGTTGAATACTAGATTTTTGTGATGATCGTAGGTCGAATATGCAAGTAGTAGACCGTCATGGGCCCAAAATTTTAAATCATGATTTTGACATAATAAACGATCTCAAATTTTGATTTTGATCCCAAAAAAGGATTCTACTTGCTGTTTCGTTGGAGGAACCTTCGTGTGAGATTCAACTCTTGTTAGATTTGAAGATGTGAGTGGAGAATTGTTTAAGCATTGAAGTTCGTTGAGCCATTGTGAGATCATGCAACATGCAAAAATGTAAAGAGACATGCAGTAATGAAATGCAACCTAAGACCTAGGACCTAGTCACTGATCATGTGTCGATTTGTTATCATCATTGAACTTTTAGGTAACCAGATAAATCAATACAATGCCCACTAGCCATGAAACCATAGACATATGAATATTGATTTGTAATGCTCAAGAACCAATACAAAACCCACTGGTCAAACAACCATGGACATATGAATATTGGTTTTATTTTCAGAATGTCATATTAGATACAAGCACCAAGGCACAAGCGCCAAGATGACCTGAGTATCATGTCCATTTTGATATAGCAATTTGCATTTAACATACACATCAAACAGTCAAGAGATCATTCTAAATCCAGTGTGAATTACCCATAGTGACCCTTTATCGTTCAATCCTTAGGTAAGATTGCATTTCACAGTAGGAGAAAGAACTTACTCAAAAAGACAATAGTGAGATCAAACTTCCTTGAATTTTTTTGGTATCAATGGTCGAGGTACGCATGGCCATCCAATTCGAGATAGAGGCTCTTATAGTTGGACACCATTTCAATCTAGAATTTCCAAAGATGTTAAATTTTCACATACAAGCAGAAGACAAAGAAAAGATTATGCCCCTAGTCATCACTCTCTAAATCCTATAAAGGACATCATCGAAGAGCTCGAAGGGACACAATATGCAAAAATCTCAATGCGAATCAATAAGCATACAAGGAGATAAAAGCATGAAAAGCACAGATTATTTTCAATTTGTGTTTGATTGTTGTTGCAGATGCAAAATCATTTCTGGAGACGAGACAGACTTGACTGACTCAAATGAAGCCTCAAAGGACTTTGACTGGATATGATACATCTAAGATATACTGGAGGCCATAGGATATAACATTGATTGCCCCCAAGTGTTAAGCATTGATAGGATACAGACGCTTGAGCTGAGTGGTGTACAGACTGACTTATTGAAAATTGGAAATGCAGAAACAAACTGGGAGATATGTACAAACTAAAGAAAAACTGAAAGCTGGGAAAGACCAAGATTGCACTGATAGATGAAGCATTTTGAAACAAGTGGCACCTGTTTGCCAGGTTTTCACCATCTTGGCAGAGATTCTATTTTTGCTACCAAGGCGCCTGTTTCCAGGTTTTCACCAAGGCACTTTTTCTTTTTCTCATTTTTTTGTATTTTTCATTTTTTTAATTTTTTTGATATTTTTGATATTTTTTACTTTTTTTGTGAATCATCAAGGTGCCTATTGCTAGGTTTTCACCAAGATGTTCATTTTTTCAGGACTTTTTCCAATTTTAAAGATTTTTTTCAAGACATTTTACCATAGATTGAATGTCTTAGGCATATAATTTCTTCAGATGGAGAACGTTGATTGGTTCTCAGAGTTGTTCTCCTTTAGTTGTTGAGAGTTGATAAACACTAGAGCCAAAAGTAGCAGTGATTACAAAGGGACCCAGCCAGTTGGGTTCAAACTTCCCTTTGCATTCTCGATGTGATTGATTTTTAGGATTCTTTCTCAAGACTAGATCACCAACCTGAAATTCTCTGTGTCTGACTTTCTTGTTGTATCCTCTAGACATTCTTTTCTAATACACTCTGAGATGATCATACGCTGCTTATCTATGCTCATCTAGTAGTTCAAGTTCTTGCAACCTAGACACTCTGTAGTCATCATCAGTTACTAGACCATGCATTCTGATTCTTAGTGATGGGATTTCAACCTCAATAGGTAGTACTACTTCAGACCCATAGACTAAAGCAAAAGGTGTAGCCCCAGTAGGCATTCTGATACTTGTTCTGATACTAGTTCTGATACTGGTTCTGATACTTGTTCTGATACTAGTTCTGATACTTGTTCTGATACTAGTTCTGATACTTGTTCTAATACTAGTTCTGATACTTGTTCTGATACTGGTATACTTGATAGCATCTTTTTCCATTGCAAACTCCCAAGAAAGATCATATCATACAGTCCCAATGTATAGCAAGGTGGAGAACAAGAGGGATTAGCAAGCTAGTGGAAGAGATGGAAGACAAGAGAATGAAGGAGAATGAAGGGAAGAAATCCTCAAGGGAAAACTCCTCAAGAATACTCAAGCTAGGGAAAAATTGTCATGTAAAGCACATTTGGACAAGCAATAAAAGACCAGCATAGGATAAGTCACAAAAGTGTAATGCTAGAGCAGGAAAGGATGTAGTCCAAAGGAGTAGACATATCAAGAAGCTTCATAGCACCGTGTTTTACTCTTCTTTTTTTTTTTTCCTAGATCAAGACCAAAGGGGAAAAGGAGAGTGAAAGATTAGAATGAATGGAGGAAAATAAATATGAAGGCTAAATAGGAAGGGAATGAAAACAAGATCATCATAAGATAGCTCACAAAATAGCCAAATGTTTGTGTATAGGTCAACATTGTCAAGATCAAAGAGAGAAGATAAAATAGATGAAATATGTAGAAGAACTACGCATGATGCCTGATTGCCAGGTTTTCATCATGGTAGTTATCCAAGGCACCACAAGGGAGTGGTTTTCACCATAGGATGAATTTATTTCTCTTTACTTTTGCTACCAAGGCACCTGTTTCTAGGTTTTCACCAAGGCACATTTTCAATTTTTTTTTTTTTTTTTGCACTTTTGATTTTTTTTTTGCTTTTTTTAGAAGAAGGAAAGCTCTTTAGATAATGCTCCTTTAAAGGATAAACCATGATATGCCAATGATTAAAAATGATATGCTCAAAGATGCTGATAGGGAAAGGGAGATGGAAGAGAAAATGGAGGATAAGGTTTTATGTAAAGCGAGTGAGGTTGGAAGATAGGAGGAATAGGCAAATGAGGAAAAAGGATAGAAGGTAGAAGGATAATGAATGGAAAGATTGTGAAAGGGTAGATGGAAAGGAAGGCAAGATCAACATCAAAACACACCTTGAAGGGTGGTGAGAGGATGGAGGAATACGTGAAGGAATATGGTGAATGGATAGCAGAGGTTGTGGTTTAGGCACATGGAATGGAAGAATGTTTTTGGAAGAAGATGAAGTGGAAGCCTTTGGAAGTTTGAATTTCAATTTCACTTTTTTCTCAACACCAGACTCTTTCAAGAGAGACTTTGGAATCCATATAGCCATAGGCTTTTTATTTTCTTTTGATGATCTAGAGAGAATATCTTCAATGATGAATTTTGGAACCCATACTTGTCTTATAGTTTTTTTCTTAGATATCTCTTTTGACTTTATGTTTCCATGTCTATTAGAGGAGACATGGTGATCTTCTTTTTTTGATAGATTCTTGTATTGCTTCTTTTTCTTGTATTGAACATTCAAGTTACTTCGAAAAGACTTGAGACTTGTGGAAGAAGGATGATGTGACTAGTTTAGATAGGTGGATGGATGAAAAGGATTCAAGGGTATGCATCTATGTTGATCTTGAGGAAAGATGGGAGATGGAGGGATGTAAGGACCCAAGATGGATAGAAAATTAGGAGAGTTAGGAGGGGAAAGTGAAGGGACATAAGGACCCAAGATGGAAGGCAGACGTGAAGCTCTTAGTATCGGTGGAAGAGGTCCAAGGATGGAAGTGGAAGTCACAAAAGGATAATCAATAAGGTCATCAGCATCTATATGACAACCAAGGATATCAACATCTTTAGAGTGAGTATTAGGATTTTCAATAGAATTGTGAACATCTTGAATAGGAGCAACTTCTTTGATAGGATTGTTTAGAGCTTGCAAAGACTTAGGAAGAGTAGAAAGTGGAAACAGACATGAAGTGGTAGAATAAGAAGATGGAAGACTTTGATCTTGACAAGGATCTTTGGATAGCATAAGCACATAATTTTTCTCTTGATTTTCAATAGGCTTAACATTGGAAGTAACAAAATTTATTTTACCAACCTTAATGGAAGTATCATCTTTGGAAAGCAGAAGTGGGGTAAGGTTATTTTGATTGTCAATAAGCTCAATAGTGTAAGTAGTAGCTTGATCTTTCTTAGGAGAGGACTTAAGACATGGTGGAATGCATGAAAAAGGGTGTACAGGATCAAAAGAACCATGGAATGGATAAGAGACATCATGAAAAGGATTGGATGACATGAAGGTTTTTTTATCTTGATCTTTTTTTACGTTCTTTTCTTTATCATTTTGAGAGTCCTCTTGACATGGAGCCACTTCTAAGGACAAGGAAGCATGTTGGGATTGTATGGAAGACTTTGGAAGAGATGGTGAAGGACTAGCTAAAGTAGGCATTGTAGCATATGAAGGCTTAGGATCTTTAGGTTTAGCATTATTGAAAGTATTGGTAGCCAAGTGAAGGTTAGCTTGAGTTTCTTCAAGGGGTAGCCCTTGAGGATAACTATAGGGAATCATATGAAAAGTATCAGGACTTTCGTTGGATGAAGGTTCTGTGAAAGATTTGGAAGACTCAGAAGCTTTAGGAAGTGTATGGTTATGGGAGGAAGTAGGGGATGGAAGGGAACCATCACAAAACAAAGGTTCAACATTAACATGATCTTTCTTGAGAGTTTAATCTTTATTTTCAGCAGGAGAGTCCTTAGGAGAAGGATTCTTATAAGATTGATGCTTCAAGCTAGCACGATGCATTTTATAGTCCTCAGTAGTAGTAGATGGATCATAATCAAGGTATTGTTCACAAAAATCATCAAAGTCTTTTTCAAAATCAGAATCATATGGATCACCATCATGATCTATCCAATGTGACATCCCATTTCCAGTAAGCAGGAACACACAAAGAGGAGGACTCTTAGGAACAGAGGTGTCATAGGTATCATTATATTATCCATCATCATAGTCATCATAGTCTCTAAAGATGGATGTGTCACTCTCCATGGAAGAGGTATCATAAGGATTGTCATGCTGCTCACATTCTGTCTGGGGGCATGGTGACATGCACAAGTCTTTATCAAATGGAAAAGGGCATAGAGCTTCCATGGAGAACTCTTTAGGTTCCTTTTTTTTTTTGAGTTTGTTAAGCTTGACTTGCATAGCTTGCATCTGCTTCATCATAGATGTGATTAAAATTTCTTCCTCATGTGTACTGATTCTTTGAGACATGTGTACTGATTCTCAATAGCTATTGCTCTATTCCTGACACAGTGATTTGTTTGACAGATTCTGGAAATAGGCTGAAAAGGCTAAGTATCTGGCAATTCTAACAACCTTTTGAGACTTTTTCTAAATTTTCCCAAATGACTCTCTGCAGACTCATACGACAGTGGGTATGCTATGAAACGACAGTTGAAAAGCTTGTACGACAGTTGCAAAACTCGCACGATAGTTGCTAGCAAGATTTGACTTTTTGAATTTTCTGGCATGAAAACTCATACGACACTGGGTAGTTCACCATACGGTGGGTGCTAGAAATGTGTGTGTGAAAATTGTACCTGATCTGTAGACACAACACTTTAGTAAAACATTTGAGGTTAGCAAAAACAAAATCATGCAATAAATTGAAAGCTAAACTAACCAGGCGATTTACTACCTTCTAATAGGTGCGAGATTGATGTTCTTAGAGTGTTATCGAGATCAGTGACCTAGACGACATCTAAATGAAGGATTTGAATGCAATTGATCTAGATATGAATTGAATGCAATTAATCTATATTTTTGGATTTTCTATGCAATATGAATGATAAACTGATATGAAATTGATCTATATGAAATTGATCTAACAATGATATGAATCTATGCTAAATGACATGCAATGCTCAAAATAAGAAAGATCTCACAATAGCTTGGATTCGCAAAGATGATTCTTCAGACTCCAATTCGACAGCGTGAGAATGCAAATTCATGGATGAATTATGAAGAGCTGAGCCTTGATTTTATAAAAATCTAGGGCTTTGGAGGTGCATGGAAAAAGCCATAAATCACTTCGATTAACTCAGCTTGATTTTTGAGTTATCTGACCATGAAAGATAGTTAATTCTCAAAATTATGCAAAAGCATGCAAAAACAACTTTTTAACTCAAATTAGAGTTTAGATTAGCTTTTTGAACTCCAAAAGGATGTTGAGTTCCAAAAAGTCAACACTTTGCATTGATTTTCTGATTTGGAGTTTAACTGTTTCTTTTGAATGTGCATAATAATTAAGAATTAAATAAATAATTAAATGATTTACTCTCAACTTAACTAATTTTTGAAAATAAATAATTGATTTATGGGTTAATCAATCATTTAATCAAAATTTTATTAAAAATTATATTATTAAATAATGACAACATGCTTTAATTAATTAAATACGAATTTAATCAATTATTCATAGGATATTAGATTTATTGTCAAAATTAAATAATACAATTGATAATAGATAGAATTAAATTTAATTAAACAATTAAGTGGCAAATATTAAATCTAATTAATTAAATATGAAAATATTCAATTAATCAAACTTTAGGATAAATGTGATTTATCGCCAAATAATCATTAAATTAAAGGTAATTAAGATAATTAAGAATATTGCTAGGAATATTTCTCGATGCAGAATTTAAGATAATCAATTAGGATTCGATGATGTTTAGATGTGCCTTAGGTTAGGACTTTGATGTCGATTTCGTTCGATTTGATGATGTAGGAGATTAATGAACTTATAGCCCATTTTTGATGTATTACAGACACCACCATGAGTCTTGGCATGGCTACATGATTAAGCCAAATGCAGCCATCGACATTGTCCTTTGAGGTCATGATTAAAAGTAAATTTTCAATGTCCATTGTGTATCTAGATCTTTTACACCTGAATTATAAAAGTTTTGTACTATTTGTTTTTACAGGACTTGCCTGCATCCACTTTTGATGTAGCTGAGAGAGGACCTCCATGTCCCATTGCGTGTATTACTAAGCATAGACACATGGTAAAATTTTAAATGTTCAAATTAATATTAACATTTTGTATCTAAATATTTTATACCTGAATTATTAAAATTTTTTAATGTTTGTTTTTATAGGACTTGAGTGCATCCACTTCTGATGTAGCTAAGAGAGGACCTTCATGTCCCACTGAGGGCATTATTGAGCATGGACGTATGGTAAAATATTAAATGTTCAAATTTATATTAATTATTTTTTAAGTGAAATTTTTAATAGTCTTTTGATGAGATCTTTTAAAAAATTACAAGAGGATGAGGGCACTCAGAAGCAGACACAACATGATGGTCCATCATAGTCCTCGTCACATGGAGTGAAGAGGACTGCAGATTAGCTAGATGACTAGAGTTAGATTATGCTTATCACATACATTATTTTCACTTTTTATATGATGGACATTTTATGTATATATATATATATGTATATATATATACATATACATATACATATATATATATATATACATATATATATATATATACATATATATATATATATATACATATATATATATATATATACATACATATATATATATATACATATATATATATATATACATATATATATATATATATATATATATATATATACACACACACACACACACACACACACACACACATATATATATATATGTATATATATGTATATATATGTATATATATGTATATATATGTATAGATAGATACATATACATACATATACATATACATATACATATATATACATATACATATATATATATACACATACATAGATATACATACATACATACATACATACATACATATATATATATATATACATACATACATACATACATACATACATACATACATACATACATACATACATACATACATATATATATATATATATATATGTATATATATATATATATATGTATATATATATATATATATATATATTATCGATCTACTTGTTATCATGTTATTTGGACTTGTGGTATGATGACTTCTTCTCATATTATTTTTACTTGTTGTTAGAGTAGGACTTTTTTGTGTGATTGTATATATCATGAGTTGATATGGTGGACATTATGATACATATTATTCTAGGACTTGTTATGTTATTTATCTTAATAATGGACTTTTAATCCTATTTCATGATTTTTTCAAATAGTGGTTTGAATGTAGATATATGAGCTTATGTAATATGATCATTTTTAATATCAATTGTAATTAAATATCAATATCCTAAAAAAATGACCTATCTAACAATGAGATCTATTAATTCATGTGTAATTGAGAAGAACAATATAGATACATTACAAGTAATATTGACTTTGATTAACTATAAAAAAACCATCTATCTAACAATGAGATCTATTAATTCATGTAATTGACAAGAACAATATCAATGTTACAAGTAATATTGACTTTTATTAAGTATAAAAAACCATCTAGAGATAACAATGAGATCTATTAATTCATGTAATTGACAAGAACAATATCGATGTTTTTTATTACAAAAAATAGGTTTTGAAGGGGCCCAAAACCCTTTACATGAAAAACATACAGATAGCTAATGAAAGCTCACAAGATGGAACGGGACTAAACCAAAGCTAGGGTGAAAACAAGAGTCACCCGCAACCCAGAATAGACAAAACTTAAGTAGAGCACCAAGCTAAACCCAACCAAAAGAAAGCCTAGAATTAGGATTTTCCTTTAGCACCCTTCTGATGGGACCAGAGGGACATTTCAATAGATGGCGATGAATGCTTGGGATATTTTCCTTTAACCTTAGACCAACCATCTTCAACCAAAGTAGAAGCATTCTACCAATCTAATGAGTCCAAGATAACAGAAGCAGGCCCCCTGGAGGGAGCAGCACTCGGACATAAAGTAGCTCTTTGATAGAAAGAGCCAAAGAGAGGGACAGTACCAGAAGAAGAACCCGTAGGGGTAGAACCAGTAGCTAATCCTACAAGAGAGCCAGAAAGAGGCCTGGCACTAGCTGAAAGGGGAGCCTCCCCAAATGAAAATAAATGATTCTCTACACAAGCTAGTGCAACCACAATGGCTCTAGAAGTAGGAATGGGACCAAGAAGAGGAGAAGGGACATGGACCTGTCCAACCACCTCCAAAAAGCTCCAGGGTGAGGGCTTCTCCACCGTATAGTGCTAAGAAGAGATATCCTGAGAAGAAACACCTTGCCACCACGAGGTAGTCTTATTAAGTTTCTAAAGATCACAAAGACCAGAAACATGACCAGTCTTGAAGCATCTTTGAAATCTGAAGGGGAGGCCTTCATAATCCAAATGTTGGATGCAACTTCTACCATTAAGGGTTGAGAGTTTGATCATTGCAAGCAGTCCATTAGAAGCATCCAAATCCACCAGAATGTGGGAATAAGTGGAATGAAGAAAATCTGATGATTTCTCATCAACCAAAATAAAATCCCCAAGAGCATCCCCCACCATTTTGAGAAGAGAATTAACCCAAAGATGTAGGGTGAGATTAGGCAACCTAACCTAGATGGGCATCATATTAAAGGATTCTGAAGATGAGGAGAATTCAGGATGCTAGGGTTTCATCATCAGCATGAAATGACCATCCCAACTGAAATAATTTTCACACAAAATTGATTTTCTATCAACCGCATATTCAAATTTAGCTACAAAGAAACCCTTAGCCATGGGGAATATGTGAACTATACCAGTGATAAGGGGCTCCCAATGCTTGGAGATCCATGAATGCAAGTTAGGAAAGCATGGCTAGTGACCCTTGAATCTGTAAATCAAGCCATGCAAAGAGAAATATGAGGTGACAACATCAATATCTGATATTATCTTCTCCTCTAGCTCCACAATAATGTTTTTGGAGATAGGGAAGGCACTGTGAATGGTAGTCTTCCCCGAAGTTGGAAAGGGGGCTGTAGATGAAGGACCCCATCCCAAGGAAGCCTTAGAAGGTCTAGCTAATATGATCCCCACTCCAGACCCATGGACAGCCAGAGTAGAGACATAGGTAGTAGGAGAAACCTTTGAGGCCGTAACAACTGCAGCAGCTGAAGCAGGAGGATCGGGGACGGTCTTGGAGCCTACAAAATCTAGAGTAGAGGCCATTGTAGTAGGAAACTAAAAGGTCCCAACAACATCAACAATGACTAAGGGAGCTCAAGAGCGGACTACAGGAGAGGATCCAATAGCAGCCGCGACCAAGGCGTGAATGGGAGCCCTAGGGCCGATTGTAGAAGTGGGAGCTATTTTTTTGGTTTTATTAAACAGGAGTTGACTGTAGATTAGAACAATATCGATGTTACAAGTAATTTATTGACTTTGATTAACTATTAAAAACCATCTATCTAACAATGAGATCTATTAATTTGAACAATGAATATGGATGCACAAATAAATCTATCATAATCTATTAAGTGAACATAATCTGACCAATGTGCATAGTTTAACATTTAGAACTAAATTAGGCAAATACAACTATGAATTTAACTTAAATATTTTTAAAAAAATTGGATGAATAAAAGTGAGTTCATGAACTATTTACAAAACCAAAATTGGACGAATACAAGTGTGCATTGTACTGCATAAATAGTTCATGTCTATGTTCTTCTAGACATCCTGTATCATAAAAATAAATGTTGAAACATTAGAATTTATACATGTATTTAAATGTAAAGTTCATTTAAAGTCAATTTTAATTTATTTCAAATTTATATCTCTAAATTATAATTTATATGACACTTGAAAGAAGACAGATATTTATATAGAAAAATATATAAAAATAAGACAAATTGAACAAAAACTTACAGGTATAAATTTGATTCAACCTAATGTACCATCAACATCCTCTCTTTTTTGCAATGCGTCTATGAATTCCTCATGATCTTCCATTGAAAGTGAACATAATATTTTATTATCAAGTCTCCCTTTGTATCTTTCCAATTTGATATTTGTTGCCACTACCAAATGGGAATAGTGCATAATCTTCTTTTTTGATTGGTAGTCTTCAAAAGCTAGTAAACCATCCCTTCTTGTTAGGTATTTGTGTAGCCATGTACCAACTACCACAATAGACCCAATTGGATATTGAAAATCATCATCTACTTGATGACATACCCACTTTTTCTTAGGTTCTACACATCGAGCTAACCAATACTCTATCTGCTCTTCATTATCCTTAGATGCAACAACAACATACACATGTCCTGCAAAAAAAAATTAAGTACATGCACAAATAAAACTTTTTTAAAGGTTTATAATTCAAGTATAATCATTAATTGTATGACGTGCACATGTAACTAATATAATTTAAATTTTTACAATAAATTGAATTAAATTACCAGGTTGTATGAGGTCTGAAACACGATCATAATCTTTTGATGCAAAGGCATGATCCAAGTCTTCATTTATTATATCATCTTCATCTTGTGTCTCACTAGGTGTTAAGGATTTTTTTTGGGCCATTCTTCAACCCATTCTATATACTCGCATTCTTCCCATTCACCTGCAACACAAAATTGACAAAAACATGCTCCCTAATCCATATAGTCCAAGTGTTAGAATTAGAACTTTTAAATGAATGCTATTTAGTCAATCTGTTGATTGTATCACAATCATATCTTGAAAGGATATTCTTCTCTTCAATTAGCCATAAAAAATGTCTAATTGTAGAGTTTTGACTTGATCCTGTAGACAAACTTTTTTTACACCATTCAACAATTGCACGTGCATCTTTAAATTTTGATTTTTCCTCAAATTTGAGTTTCTCCCTACAAAGGGCTCTCTTGACACATGCATCGACACCATCATGTTCTCCCTTCCCTTGTCCAACCTCAAAAAACTCTAGATATGTTGGATATTTATTTTCTTATGTGTCCTACTCAACTAATAAAATATTCTAGCCTTCTTGAATTGCCCTGTGCAATTATATGACCATATTAGATGTTGTGTTATATGAATTTCTCTCTCCCTTAAATTTTCATAAAGGTCTTAAAGTAATACTGGACAAACTCTGATGAGTGTAATTTATTATCACTCATATAGAAATGGTACTCTCTCAATATTTTTTGATCCTCTTCTGTACTATCAGGTGCATGCCTATAGACAATATGAACAAAAATTATTACTTGCACTGAATTATAATATTACAGTTAGATCTTATCTTGTGGTGCAAGCATGCAGTTCTCTGCAAAGTCAATGATTGAAAGTATACTACCAATTGGAAATGTATTCTTGCATATGCAAAATTGTCCATCAAGCCATCTAGAATTTTGGGAGCATTTCACATATTTAGGTATGACCTTACTCTTGAATTCATTCATAAAAGCATGAACACTATGTTTTTCAATTATTAGATCACACCATTTTCCAACCTTTCCATCCTTCAATGGATACTCAACAGTTTTAAATCTTTGTACATCAACTAATTGTTGTCCAAAATCAATTGAAATATTTTCATGAAAACATTCATCTAATAATGTAAGATTGCCAACATACATAACAACACCAGAAAGACATGCATTCAAAAGATAAAATTGCTCATTAGGTGGGTTACAAAATAAACTTGATATAAACTCCTTTACAGTTTGAGGTGGTATATTTATACCACATTCTTGCAACATTTCATTAGTATGCATGGTAGAACATATAGATCAAAAAATATCATAATGATAATGAAATTGAACATGAGTTTGGCAACAATAGGTGATTCTTTCCTTGTTAATCCTTACATACCATGGTTTACATTTTTCAAAAGATCTTTGACTAATACTAATAGTTAACACCTTTTCATCCACAAATTTTTTATACAATTCAGTTTGAGTCATATCTAAAATGTGTTTTGGATGTGGATCATGAACTTTTGAGCCGAATCTTAATTTAAGAACATCTCTGGCATTACTAGATACTCTTGTATTATCATGCCAAAATTTTTTAATCAAAGTTTTGACTTCACCAGTAAGTTTCATGTCAGACCTCAGGAGTTGGCCAGTAAAGGTCCATAAATGGTTTGTTGGATCACTTTCAAAGTTAAATATTCTCTTTAAAAATCTTATTAAAGTTTTATGATGAATATTAAGATATCCACTTATGTTTGAAATCATTCTTTTATCAGTAGTAGTTTTGTTTACTAAAGTTGTTATTGCTCATCGTGCCACATTACTATCTTTAGAATGACTTTTCTTTCCAATTGTGTTAAAGGCACTAGCAACAGTTGATACAAATTGTTTTAGAGACTCATCCTTCTTGGATTTCACATAAATGCCTAACCTCTTCATCACTTTTCATATTTTAGACATTTTAATTAATTGTAACATTAATTGACATTGAAACCCAAATTTTTTATTATAAAAAAATTGTCTAAACAATCTGGTTGTGTGTGTCCTAATCTGTCTCCATGAAACCAAACCATGTAGATTGTCTAGCACATCACTTTTTATTTGAAATTGTTCATTCATTTCATTATCATTCAAAGGAGTTTCTTTCTCCATCGGTGTTTCTATGTCTACATCCACTTTGTTGATTTCAATTTGAATTGGTGTTTGATTTTCACTTTCAATAAAGGTTTGACTTTCAATTCCTTTATCATTATGATTAACATTACTAATTTGAGGAATTTGATGCGCAATTAAATTTATTACTCTATTTACAGGAATCAAATTTAAATAATTTATATTATAACCTGCTTCTAGAAAATGATGAACTTCTTTATCAGAATAAGTTACATTTGGCTGTGAAGACCTGGATCCAATACTAGATTAGAAGATGCACCTAAATTTTCTTCTTCAACCTCTACATCCATCATGGTGTCTTCATTGTTCTCTTCTGAAACAATTGTTGAACTCGATGCTCCAACATTATTCAGTTTTCGAAGTCTTTCTCTTCTTTCCTGTTGTTGTTTTGCCTCTTCTCTATTTGCTGCAACCTCCTTAGTTGTCAAAACCATCCTTAGCCTCTTTCTACGTTGATTTGATCCTATTTTTGCACCAAGATTCAAGTTCAAATGATTCTCTTCATGTCAAATCTAAAACAAGACAAAAAAAAGAATGTTGATCATAATATTCTATTTGTAGTACATATCATTAAAAAAATGATTGAATACTCGTCAATCATTGAGATAAGGCCCACAGTCCTTTTTTTTTTTTTGCTACAATGACTCTTTATAAAATGGGCACCCGTTATTTAAATGAAACAGGCACCCATTTTTTGAATTTCACAAAACGGGTGCCCATTTTTTGAATTTAAAAAATATGGGTGCCTGTTTTGTAAAACTATGGGCGGGAACTGTATCTGCTACCTTGGTTTTTTGGTTTAGGATAGGCTTGGTGGGACCAAACTTATGCTTGGCCCTGCAAAAATATGTCTCTGCTAGAAAAGGGGAAGTTTTCTCATTTTGTCTATTTAGTTGATTAAAAGGATTTTTTTTGGTATATTAAGGTTGTAAATCACTATGCCTTATCACAATAAACTATTTTTATGCATTTGCAACCTGATAGAAGTAAATTTTTTTAAAGTTTTCATAGCTAATACTTTTATTCTATCCAGATAGGCATCTCTGCCTATGAACAAGTGTCTCTACCTGATAACAGGTGACTTTACCAACAGACATGCGTCTCTATCTAATTACAACTTTTTTTTAATAAAACTTGCATTTTTGAGTTTGTTGATTTGGTTTTTTGGAATATTATGACATTTTATGATTTCTAACAGTAATTTTGTAGAATTCTGACCAAGATCTAAACATTCTAAGACTATTAACTTGTTGGTTTTGTAGGACATTTTTAGAAGACCAAACACCAAACTACTCACACTATTTGTCTTGCAGGTTGCCTAGGAGATACAAATCAACATTGTGTCTTTATTAATATTTTTCTTAGGCATTTAATAAAGGTTCACTTGTAGTGTTTTTCTAAGTGGTAGGGGATTATGCTCTTGTCTCTTTGAGACAATTAGAAACCTAGACCCATTTGACATTATACTTTAATAGAGACCTTGGAAATGAACAAGTGACACTAGTGTGTTTGGGAGAAAACCATGTTGGATAGGATATTATGCTCTTTTCCCCTTGAGTGAAAATCATAAATTCAAATTCCTTGTGGCCGATCCATGCATTTTCCTTTAATACTTTAGATGGGCCTGCTGGCGAGGTAAAAAGCTCTTGGGAATGACCCACACAAGAACGAGGTGTTAGCCCACCACTCCAAATCACGTTAATAAAATTTGATTTTTGGGGTTAAAGCCTTAGAAGATGAATGAAATTTGAGATTATACATGACTCTCATCTAAAATTTAGTAGGGCCTCGTGGTCTTAATCATGTTTACGTGACTACTTGTGTCAAGGTGCTTTGTGGGGCTATATGTCCTAGTCGCGCTTGCGCATACACAAAGAGTGTGTTCAAATAAAGACCCTTACTAAAAGCCATTAGTTAGAAGCCACCTGGTTCACCCCGAAAAGGTTGATAATTTGTGTGCAAGGAAAATAGTAATCTCCCCTGTACACTCACCATATCGAGCCCCCTTCAACATTAACACTTTGATAATACAACATCATGACTGGAGCCATTGTGTGCTTGGTGATGGTTGTATTCTGAGGAGTTGTTGGGTGTGTTCCTAAGTCAATGAGAAAAGATTTTCAACCTCAACCAACTTCCTTTTAGGGATAAAGAGCATTCTTGTTACTTTCATTGTAAAACAAACCCGTACACTTGAATCCTGCAAGGTTGCGTTGTCCCTTGCAGGACTATTTTTGACAAATGTGCTTGTAACCCAAATGTTTGATGTATGCATGAAATTAGTTCTTTCCAAGAACATCCTTTGATCTATCAAGATTTTGTCCTTAAGTCATGACTGATAGTGTAAAACATAAGAAATAAAAAATACTAGTTGCACAAGTCCATAGAGAGAAGAAAATTGTTGATCAGAAGACAAAAGCCAACCAATCTTATTTGAAATCCATTCAAAAATTTCTAGGGGCTATTGAGAAATCAGATAAAATCATCTACAACAATCGGGTTGCTAATTTTATTGCCAAGAACAAAGTGAACATGGCCTTTGTCACTTGGGAATCCTATGACTAAGTAGCTTTGACCTTCTTTCTTCATCTTCTTCAAGTCATTCATCCCTTTCTCATCTTTTAACACCTCTTTCTTCATCCACATTCCAAAACATTAGGAGCATTAATCAGAATCTTGGGCTTTAAAATCAAAATCAAATCAATCCATCTTTCACACCTTCATCAAGCAATAGGGTGAATGAATTATTCCAATATTGTCTCCTAGACCTTGATTTCAAAGAAAACATTAATCCCTTACTACTTTGAGAATTGAGTCTTTCTCTAGTAGTCCTAATCTAGTCCTATTTTATTTGGGGATCATCAGTCTATCACCCAAATAAAAGAAGATTTTAAATCAAAACCAATCCTATGCTTGCATAATCAAAAGGTCTTGTTTCACCTAGGTTTGTTCCAAACCTTTAAGTCAAACCAATCCTTGAGACTTAGTTCCTCTTTAATTTAATCTCATCAATTAATCTAATTCTCAATCAAATCAATCAGTCTAATTCTCAATCAAATCAATCAATCCAATTCAATCAATCCAACCAATCATCAAGGCTTAATCATTAGTGTAAGTTGCTCCTAGTTCACCAAATCCTTCCCTTTTCATACCTCATCAACCATTCACCCTTCTTCAATTCAACCATTCTAAAATCACCCATACATGGTACCTACCCGGTCACAAGAAAAATTAAGAAAAGAATCTCTCACCATGGATAACGATTAGGAAATTGTCTAGCAAGAAGACTTTAATGATGAAGAAAAACCCCACATGGAATCTAACACATTCATACTTGAAAGTGTCAGTGCCAATCCACGAGCTAAATAATTCTTTGAGGATCCTAACAATTTAAGCTTAGTAGAAGACCTAATCCAAGCCAACAGTTCCAACATCTTCATGAATCTTATCCAGAGGGGTGTTACCCTCCCTAACAATTTTGATGAAACATTGCTTGAGAAAAACTTGATTCAAACCAAAAAAAGAAAAGTAGTGCCCATAATGCCATTAACATCTGACAATACAAATCAACCTCACCCTGATACACTTGAATTAATCTGAAAAATCTTAAATAAGCCTAACTCAAACAATGGGGTGAGTAACGATGGTTTAAGTGTGGGTCGTGGACCTGAGCAACAACCAGGGTCCTCATGATGATGCTTTGCTTACATTTTCTCAGCTTAGTGGAGTCCAAAAAAATCAAAACTCTACACAAACAAACAACACCAATCAAAGACATAACACCAATACTCCCCCTCTGGGAGGACATGATGCATCATCAGGTGGAGGAACACATCAAGTCCACATGATCACTACTAGTAATCCTCCTAAATTAGTCCAAATTGACGAGCTCAAAGGCATGATGATGGCTATGCAGAAAGGCAGCAAGAAGGAATTTTATTTTGTAGAGATATTTCCTTATCCCTTTGACAAATAAATCACTCTCCAACCATTCCCCACCAATTTTGAAATTCCAAAATTTGATAAATACAAGGAAGACTCATGCCCTACGAAACATATCAAATAATTTTATGTAGCAGCACAAGAGGTTTCTCACAATGATCATCTTCTCTTAAGAATCTTCACTAGGAGTCTTGGAGGACTAGCCTTAGAGTGGCTATTGAATGTCCCTCCTAGTTCCATCTCTACCTTTCATGATCTTGCTGAAAAATTCGCTACAAAATATTCTTATAACATGGAACATCAAGCATCACTCAACGATTTGTGTAACATGAAACAAAGAAACAGAGAAACCTTTTCCGAGTTTATCCAAAGGTGGCGACATCTCACCAATTGCATGCCTTGGAAAATCCCATATTCACATCTAGTTGATATCTTTACTAAGAATCTGGTTATAGAAATGTCATTTCAGATGAAGATGGCTCCCCCAAATTTCTTCGAGGCACTCATTAAAAAGGGGAAGTCTATTGAAGATGGAATTTTGATGAAAGGAGAAATTAAACACTATACCCCTAACTCATCTAGAAACACTAATGATAAACCTAAGTTCTGGTCCAAAAACAAAGGTGTTGTTAATGATGGAGTGGTAGATGCTAAACATGTTTAAAATGTTCAAGCATCCAACAACAATAACCAAGGAAATCACAACAATAATGAACAAAACAATCATAATCAAAACAATAATTAGAACATTCAAAATAATCAAAACAATCAGAATAATCTGAATAAATAGAATCAGAATCAAGGATCTGGTTATCGTGGCTCTCTATTTTCATGATATAATGGCAATAATAACAAAAACAATCTACAACAATGACGATGAAAATTTACACAGTTGGCAGATCCTCTTGACGTGATCTTTTGATGTCTAGTCGATCAAGGGATGATTGTTTACCCTAACACCAGGCCTTTTAATGAAAATCAACCGAAACCCAAATGGTATAAGGATAATGAATACTATGATTATCATCGCATGAAAGGGTATGAGATTAAAAAATGCATGAAATTTTGTCATTTTGTGCAAGATTTGATCGATGATGGTAAAATTGAAGTAGAAGGACAAAATGCCTCTACCTCTAATGCCCAACTAAAAATGTATTCCAAATCTTTTCTAGAACATAATTAAAATAATGCATCCACGTCCAAGGGCTTTTCTTATGATTATTACATGAACAAAATCTCAGGAAATGAATGCAGTTGTGGAAAATTAGCTAGAAATGATGTTTGTGGCTTTGAATCACTATGTGGCCATATTGAACAATCTAAAACTCATGTAAATACATTGACTTTAAAGAGTGTAGATTGCAATGTTACTACTTGCTACCCTCGCATGATTGTAGAAGCTACTACCAATCCCCCTATAGTAGATTCACCTGCTGCACCATCTACCTCGACGTGACCTCCATCGGGTTATGATTTGCTTTCCTAGTTGAAGAAGACCCCTATACATATATCCGTACTAGAGTTTTTGCACACATCCCCCATTCACAAAGAGGTCCATGAGAATGCCCTAAGTCTCATGTCCCAAAAAATATTAATGCCTCTCAATTCCAAGCGATGATAAAAAATTTGGCTGCCCAACAACACCTGGTATTCACCAACAAAGATTTCCAAGGTGCTGATCCCTATCATAATAAACCCCTGCACATCCAAGTCACCATCCATAACACTCAGATTAAAAGAGTCCTTATAGACAATGGATCTGGTTTGAATCTTTGTACATTAAGCATGATCCACAATATTGGTCTTTCTGAGGACCTCATTAATGTAAATAAAAGAATAACAATAAAAGCATATGGTGAGAAAAGGTCTCATTGCACTCTCCTTACAAGTGGGCCTAGCCATTATTGAAACTATCTGTCAAGTACTTGATTTAGATCTACCCTACAATATCCTTTTAGGTAGGCCATGGATATACGCTATCTAGGGTGTCCCATCCACATTTCACCAATGTTTAAAATTCCTGCACCATGGAGCTGAAATAACTATTCTAGGAGATCGTGAGCCCTTTCAATATTGCAAGAGGATGGAAGGAAAACAATCAAACTATTACCCATTAAATGAATATTTTCATCCAGTTTCACAAGAGACTCCCATCCATAACACTTCTTTTGAAGAGCCATTATCTAAACAAGCCAAGGGAAAAGAAAAGGTTACTTAGGAAAAGAATATCGAGCCTGAAAAGAAAGTTAGGTTCACAAATCAAGGCCCAGGGGAATACAAATTCAAAAATGCCATGTGCATTGATCAACTCCCCCTCTACCCCAGGTCTTATGGAAAACCTTCAAAAATCTTCCCTAAGGAGAGTAAAGAAATCATGAAGTGTAAATAGACCACATTTAAACACTAGGGATCTATTTCAGACAAACATATGGAGCATAATGTTTTTTCCTAGCTATTTGATGAAGAAGAAGACAAACCTACAAATATTACTAAAGGAAAGTATATAAAGGCCACACCCATTGTTGAAAGCATGGGATATCACAACACTGGCCTCAGAGAAAATGAAACTAGAAGAAAAAGTCTCATTAAAGAAACTGGATGCCCCCGAGGAAGAGGAATGGGTTCCATAGAAACTGAGAAAACCTTTGCCAACGACTATTGTTTGATTGAATCTGATTCATACACTGAGGAAGGGTTCTTCAAAGTCCCTTTCTAGTACATTGAAGATGATCTTGATACCTATATCCTCTATATCACCCAATCTGACCTTTCTTCACCTAAACTTCCCCCTACCAATCCCAAATTAATCGATTGGGACCAACAAGATTCACCACCTGTCTTAGACATATGCGAGTCAGATGAGGCATTTCTAGCACTTTTCAGACTAAGAAATCTCCAATAAAATGAACATCAGATTCATTACAATGAGAAAGCCTACTTTCATAGCCAAGTCAACTCCCTTAGTCAGAAAAATGAAGAAAAATAAAATAAAATAAATGATAAAACATCCTTGGGTGAAAACCTTTTTGAGGCACCTTTGGATGGAGAAAAAGATAAAATAAAGGATGTGTCCTCTAGTGAAAACCTCTTTGAGGTGCTAGAGGAGGGGGAAGTTGAATTTCCATTCATTTCATCACCATCAGAAAAATATTCTATCCCCATAGAAGAAACAGTTGCAGTTAATCTGGGTACAAAAGCATATCCCAAGATCACCTACATTGTAGCCTCTCTAGATGAGACATAAAAAGAGTCCATGACTACATTCCTAAAGAAGGTGCACATTAAATTTTTATGGAAGTATAAGGATATGCCCAGGCTTGATATTGAATTGGTTGTACATCATCTCAATGTGGATCCTAAAATCAAACCTGTCAAGCAAAAATTACGCAAGATGCATCCCCACATGGAACTCCTGGATAAAGCTGAATTGCAAAAGATGCTAGAAGCATAATTCGTCAAGCCTATAGATTACCCTAAATGGGTCTCCAACATTTTACTAGTAGGTAAAACCTCTGGGGGCATCCGGATTTGTACCAATTTTAGAGATCTTAATCTTTCCTATTATAAGGATGATTTTCCACTTCCAAACATTGACATCATAGTGGATTTGACTGCTGGGCATGAGATGTTGTCCCTCGTGGATGGATTTTATATATATAATTAGATTCACATATTAGTGGAAGACCAACATAAAATTGCATTCACCACACTATGGGATACGTTATGTTATCAGGTCATGCCCTTTGGTCTCAAGAATGCAAGTGCCACCTACCAGAGAGCCATTAGGACCATCTTTCATGACCTTCTTCATGTGATCATGGAAGATTATGTGGATGATATCTTAGGAAAATCCAAGATAGGAGAATCACACATTTCTATTCTCCTACAATATTTGACAGATTAAAGAAGTATACGGTTCGATTGAATCCCAAGAAATGTGTCTTTGGTGTTCAATCAGACAAGCTCTTAGGCTACATTGTATCTCTCAGAGGAATAGAAGTGGATCCTAAGAAGGTGAAAGCCATTTGGAGATGCCACCTCCCAAAACTTTGAAACAATTAAGGAGCTTACAAGGAAGACTTCAATCCATCTGAAGGTTTGTGTCACAACTAGTAGACAAGGTGCATCCTTTCTCTCACCTGCTAAGAAAGGATATGAAATTTATTTGGCACTACTTGTGTCAAAAGGATTTTGAACAGCTCAAGGTATATATAGCTAATCCACCAGTGTTGGTCCCACCTATTCTAGGAAGACCTTTGATTCTCTACATCTCAGCAACTATAGTAGCACTGGGTGCTCTCCTAGCACAACTAGATGACAATGAAAAAGAGTGCGCCATATATTATCTTAGCAAGAGTTTCATTTTATTTTCTCAACTATACAACTATTGAGAGAGCTTTCCTAGATGTAGTATTTTGTATGTAGAAGCTACGTTATTACATGCTTAATCACACAGTATAGTTGATAGAAAAGATTGACCCACTTAAGTATTTGTTATCTAAAGCTGCCCTGACAGGTCACATGACAAAATGGGTCATGATCCTTAGTGAATTTGATGTTGTGTACATAGAATGCAAATAAATCAAAGGAAAAGAAATAGCAGATCAACTTATAGAGGCTCCCATTCTTGGAAATCATCCTATTGTCACAAAATTTCCTGATGAAACTATCATGACTGTCACTCCAAGCATTTAGTGGAAGCTTTATTTTGATGGATCTTTCACTCAAAAAGGATCAGGGGAAGGAATTCTATTTGTGACACCTCAAGGGGATTTTATCCCTAAATCTTATAAGATAACATTTTCTTACACATACAACATAGCAGAATATGAGGCCTTGGTTACAGGGCTTTGCCAAGCTATGAGATGGAAGATCACAAGTTTGCTTGTTTTTGGTGACTCCCACTTAGTTATTAAACAAGTAAATGATGAATTCCACACAAAGGATGATAATTTTCTCCCTTACCAACGCATGGTCAAAGATCTCAAGAAAAATTTTGCAAGCATCATTTTCCAGAAAACCCTAAGAGAAAATAATAAAGCAGCAGATGCCATGGCTACTATTTGTTCACTGATATCCATGCCGAAAACAAGCACATAATGTGAATTTCTTGTCAAGAATCTTATGGTCCCTGCCTATGACCAACTAGATTCTGAGATGGTGTGTGAAATTATTGGTCCTGAATCACCTTGGTATGAAGAAATCCTTGCCTATCTTCATGATAAAACCATTCCCCTCACTCTTATGCCTAACCAACAAAAAAAATTCTTTCGTTGCACTTCTTGTTACACAATCCTTGGAGATACCCTGTTTCTCAAACACTTTGATGAAACTCTGCTTTGATGTTTGAATTCAAAGGAAGTGCACACAACCTTGGAAGAGGTGCATCAAGGAATCTATGGAGCCCATTCTAGTGGCCTCAATTTAGCAAAGAATTTGCTCCGCGCTGGATACTACTGGCCGACAATGGAGTAGGATGTCTATCATTATGTAAAGAAATGCGTTCCTTGTCAGCAACACAATGATTTGATACACGCTTATGCTCAATCCCTCCAACCCACCATCACACCTTGGCCTTTCTCCCGATGGGGTTTTGATGTTGTGGGCCAAATATTTCCAAACTCTGCTGGTGGTCACTAGTATATCCTAGCCGTCACCAAATACTTCACCAAATGGGTGGAACTGTCCCTCTCACCTACACAACCGGTAAGAAAATTTTCAAATTCATCTTGAATTACATTATCTATCACTATGGAATCTCGAAAGATCTCCATACCAATAATGAAACACCCTTCAAAAATTAGGATGTATCTGACCTTTGCAAGAAATTTGGCATTACCCAACATTTCTCTTCCAAATACTTCCCTCAGGTCAATGGTCAAGCTGAGGCTACAAATAAAAATATATTAAAAATCCTCAAAATGAATTTTGATGAAGCTGACTATGATTGGAACTTGAAACTCAATCTTTCACTCTAGGCCTACCGCACCTCCATCTGCACTCCCACTGGTACCCACCCCATTTTCCCTTGTCTATGGTTCTGAGGCTGTCTTACCCATTGAAATTGAACTCCCTTCCCTCAGGATTTCTCTCAAGAACCTAATGTCTAAAGAAGATTATAGGGTTTCCCACTTGCAAGAGCTACAACTCCTCAATGAGAGACACCTCAATTCCCTTAACCATCTTCATGTGTATCAAAATTGCCTATGCTTACAGTTCCACAAGAAGATCAAACCTCATGAGTTTGACATTGGTGATTTGGTCCTGCAACACAACATGAAGAATCTCAAGAGCCAAGAAAAGAAAGGGAAGTTTGAACTGAATTGGTTGGGTCCATTTGTTATTACTCCTAAATTCAGTTTTGGGGCATATTAGATTGCCACACCTAAGGGAGATCTGCTCCTTGATCCTGTAAATATTGTACATCTAAAGTTATTTTATGCATAGATTAGTATTCAGTTCCTGTACAATGTTCATTTAGCAAAAAAAATCCCTAAAATTTAGAAAAAGTCTTGAGGAAATCCTACAAAGTAGAAAAGATCCTGAAGAAATCCTAAAAATAAAAAAAGTCTTGAGAAAATCCTACAAAGCAAAAAAGATCTTGAAGAAATCCTAAACATCAGAAAAGCAGAAAATCCTAAAAAGAATAAAATGTTCCTGAAATTTTTTTTATTTTGGTGAAAACCTGGTAAATAATGAAAACTTGGCAAACAAGCACTCCAGGCAAGTATCATGGTGAAAACATGTTTCAAGCGTTATGATAGCAGATTTGGACCCATCGTCTTCCCTTGCCCATTGTACATATCCATCCTCATCCTAGTCCTAGTTTTCAGTCATCACCTCCCGCATTTCCATAAAGGTCCAAGCACAATTCTCAACAAGTTGAGCTTAACCCCATCACACTGAGCTTTTCCCAGACACAATGATTGTAAAATTGCTTATCAAAATCAAAATCAAAATCAAATCTCTAAGTTGTTTTTCCTTTTACATCTATTGCCAGCGAATATCCATCTCAGTTAATCAATCTTTGCCCTGCAAGATGCGTCCTTCCTTAGTCGACTCAAATCAAACTCATTAATCCTACCCCATTCATATCAAGAACTATGGACTGAATGACTACTTGGTCAAGAGGTCTTCTTTATTTATTTTATCTTTTTGTGTCAACGGATCCTACTCATGATTGCCTAGAATATTTTATATCTTGGTACATTGTGAATGGCAAAATTTGATACAAGTGTCGATTGCAGTATGATTTGTTTGTGGATACTTTAGGAGTATTTTTTTTGGTTTCTTAGTTATGATTATGCATATCTTAATGGGGGCAATGGGTTCTCATACTTATGTCCCTTAACAGACTATAAGTGTGCCTAGACCTCTCCACTAAGTCTATGTCATATGTTCCGTCATAATCAGGAATCTACATCTTTGTTTCTAAAGCTATCTGAGAGTCTAGTCCATGCAATGGAAAAATGTCATCTGTGCTTTTATAACACATGATGCATACCTCTTTTTGAAATATAAAACTAGAGTGTGCTCTCCAATATAAACACAAGTGATCCCACTAAATCATGTAGTCAGGTTGCATTATAGCTTAATTGCATATTAGTTAGTTTTTATTTTCTGCATTTTTGTTCGAGACAATGGTTTTATTTATTCACCCTTCCCTCCCCCCTTTTCTTCATCTAATCCAACCTCTCCTCTTCCTCCTTTCCTTCATCCCTGCCACCTTGTCCCTAGAAAAATCCCCTAGACACTGGGCCGCTTATCCTCACCCTCATTCTTGTGGCAGACAGAGATGCATGTCTGACAACAAGAGGCTCTCTCTCTCTCTCTCCTCCTCAATGGAGACACTTGTCTATTAGCAGAGATGCCCATTAGTAGACAAGTAGCTCTGCCCGTAGACAAGCAGCTCTACCCCGGGAGGAGACGTCCATCCATCGACGAAGACACCTATCCATTGGTGGAGATGCCTGTTCGTCAATGGATGTGTAGGTTTTCCCCTAGATAGGAAAATCCACCTCAGGCGGAGATGCCTATCCTTTGACAAGGATGCCTATCCCTCAACAGATAGGAAACTCCGCTGATAGACAGGTAGCTCCACTGATAGATAGGCAGCTCCACCTATAGATAAGCAGATCCACCCTGAGCGAAGATGCCTTTTTGTTGACGGAGATGACTGTCCATCAATAGAGACACCTGTCCATCGGTAGAGATGCCTGTCCATCAGTGGAGATGCCTATCCATTGACAGGTGACTCTGCCCATTAATGGATGGCTCCGCCCTGAGTGGAGACCCTGTCTATGAATGGGTGGCTCTTCCCTTCTTCACCAAGCATCCATTCTTATCTATAGTCAATGGCTCCACCCCCATTGGATGATTTCCTTTGCCTAGTGGTGATGCCCGTTCTTCCATATGCCCCCTTCTTCCTTTTCTCTTGCCATCACCCACCCTGACACAACCAAACAAAAAATTATTTTAATCTACAAGCATTAAAAATTTTAACCAAAGGAAGCCAAAATGGAGGTGGGTTTTTTACCTCACCAGATTGATCTTATTTGTTGCCCGTCGGTCGACCCTCCCCTTCTGTCCAAGTCAAGCAAAGTCCTTTCCCCTCCTTTCATAAAAATTGACCAAATTTTTTTATTTTTGGCCTATTTTCCCAAGGGGGCACATCCTCCTACTGATTTTTCCTCTATGCACCTTTTAGGTCCCTTTTTTCCTCTGGGCATTTATGTTTTCTTTTCTTTGACGCGATGCCATTTTTTGACACCGCATGAAAGAGGGGAAAAATGTAGACACCTAAATTTATCCTTTTAACATTAATTAAATTAAATTTAATTAATGACCCCAAATAACATTATAGTTAATTTTTAATTAATTATATTTTTTAAATTCATCTATTTATTTAATTAAATTTAATTAATTAAATAAATTCACTAACTATAGTATTTAAAGAAAATTTAAATACTACCCTTCATAATGTATTAAATTTAATTTAATACATGTTCCTTCATATTCTCCTTTAAAATAAATTTTTAATTTATTTATTCCCTCACATTCTTTATTTCTACTAAACCATGATTAAATTAAATTTTATTTTATTTAATCCTAAATCCAACCTAGATGCTATCCTACACACATCACTTTCTATCTAATAAACCTATTCACTAATTAACTAAGGTTAATTAGGCTAATTTTTGGATTCCTACATCCATTAGTTCTAATTATTTTCTCACATGTGTGAGCAAATTTCTAAAGATCGCCTTTTCAAAAATTGCTAAAATTTGCATAAACAAGGCTTCTTACAATTTTGATGACACTTCTTACACCTTCTAAAATGGTGAAAATGGACTTTTTCTCTTACACATCTCTTAAACACACTTACACATACTTGAAGTACACATTGACCTCTCACATCCCAAGTTGTTGACACATGTGTGAGAAAGTCTTGGACTTTGCATGGCTTATGTGTCCCTTTAGTGGCACCTATATGGATTCCACATAGATGCCACCTCACCCCAGCCCTCCAAAATCCTATAAATAGGACCCTTGCCTCAAGAAAATCATCTCTCATTTTGCATGTACAATTATAATGCTAGTTTATGCTTATAATTGTTTTCTTAGAGTTTTTTACTAACCATTTGATAGCTGCTAAGTTTTCATTGTAGATTTAGTTTCATTCTATGCTTTAGGTGCATGTCATTGAGCTTAAGGGTTTCTTTCATAGCTCCTCCTTAAGCTTCTTTGGCTTCTTTCATTGAATGCTTGAGAGTTGCTTCCATAGCTCCACCTTGAGTATTTCAATCCATATTTGCATTCATAGTGAGATTCATAGTTGTGTTGGGAGAGCACACCCACAACACTCTCTAAGAGCTTAAATCAAGCAAGTCTTGGGTGCACTTGCTTCTTGCTCATCGGAGGTTGTGGTGGAAGCCTTTTGTTTGGATCTTGCAAGTTTATAAAATGTTGGATTAATATTTGAATATCTTTTTTATTGCTAACATTTGCATGTTTGAACTTGCTCCCAACAGGTTGGCTTTCATCACATACACATAGCCAAAAGGAAATTTTAACAGGTTGAATACAAACTTTGCATAAAAGGAGATCTGTTGATAATTACTCTTTTTGCATTGCATTCCTTTTTCCTATAAGATACATGTTTTCACGTGATTTCACCTAAAACCTACAAATGCTCGACCATTCTAGCCAAGATCATTGTTAGAGTACATGATAATGCTATGCTATTTCTTTAAAAGATGTAATGGAACTTAAAGAGCCTTACTATGTTGGAAATCATCCATAAGATTAAATAGTCTAAAAATCCATGTAAAGTTATAATGATCAGGACATTGAATATCCATAAATGATAGCCTCTGTAGAACACTAGAATAGATAAAAGGACTGCACTATGAACCAAAAGTGTGTATATATATATATATATACATACATATATATATATATACATACATATATATATATATATATATATATATATATATATACATACATACATATATATATAAATACATATATATATATATATATACACATATATATATATGTATATATACATATATATATATATGTATATATATATATGTATATATGTATATATATGTATATATATATATATGTATATATATATATATATATGTATATATATATATATATATACATATCTATACATATATATATATATATATATATGTATAGATATGTATATATATATATATATACATATATATATATATATATTACATATATATATATATACATATATATACATATATACATATAT
>BSBK01002180.1:405000-408744 GCA_027943335.1 Chamaecyparis obtusa | reverse complement strand
GTTGTAACTTCTTCATACTAACTCATATGATCATGCTCTCTTAGACTTAGCATGATTACATACTTAGAAGCTTATCTTGAAGGGCATATGCCATAAGTCAGTCATATGCATGTGCACTGATGCTCTGTTCATTAGTGCTCTATTGACTGTCTAGTCTTCCATACTTAGCCATTTTCTGATCTTATGAGTAGTGTGTTGACTCCAAAACTCTATATGAATTTGTTTTCATAATTAAAACACTTAATTATAGTCATATGAAATAGTATATTCAACTTTCCAACAATCTCCCCCTTTTTCATTAATGGCAACAAAGGAATATGGCGGAGTTACTAACTGTATCTTTATACAAAACTTTCTAACATATACTCTATCTTATATCTCTATTCTATTATATACTCTACTCCCCTTTAGATCATATACATAGCTCCATATTATCCCTTCTACTATATACTATAATCCCCCTTTGACATTAAAGACAAAGGTGCAAAAAAACTGAACTTCAAGTACTTACATTGATAATCCATCATGATATGCAGTTTGAAGGTTTGCAATTTCTTGGTGCCAAAATGCCTTTAGTACATCTACTGTTTGGAGATGGGGGCACAATGCATAAGTCAATTTATCCATATTCTCCAAATCTGAACTTGAACCTTGATCATATGTCACGATAGTGGCATTGATCTCCTTGATGTTCTTGTTTATCACATCTACTGAGGGCGCAAGTTCATGTCTCAACTGAGCTTTCCTATCCCTTATCTTAGCTATTTCTTGCTCTACCTTCCCTATCTTATCCAATTATCCTTGGTAGACATTATTGCACATATTTAAATTAGTGGTTGGATCTAGCACTAACTTCCTTACTGCTTCCATCATTGATTTAGCTTCCTAAATTTTCTTTGAGAGGTCTTCAGTTAATTTGTCCTTGTTCATACAGTCAACTATGTTTTTTTCTTCCTTTAGCTGCTATATCCTTCAACAAAGCTTGACCAATTTTTAAAGAGCTAAGGTCAAGTGTGAAGTTTCCTATCAATTCACTTAGCCTCTTCTTGAGATACTTTTCTTCTGCAACCTTGGCTGCTGATTCTTCTAGGCTAGAGAAATTTTCCTTGAAGCTTGTCAGGATGGTACTGACATCATCCACTGAATGAAATTTTGTTACCTTCTTCTCTTTTGGTAGTATACTATTCAGAATGTTGACTGACTCAACAAACAATGGATTTCTCATCACTTTTTTTTCCTTTTCCTTTTCCATTGCAAGCACACTGATCTTAATCAAGTCTTCCCCCCATGAATCTAAACTTGTTGTGTCAGGAGTCAAACTTGACAACAATGAAATTGATGGCATAGGAGTGAGAGGTGTATTGTCCATCACTTTTGTCTTTACCCTTACATGCATTTCAACAAAGGGTTCATCTGCTGATTCATTTTCCTTTACTTTTTCTTTCTCCTCTTCTTCTTCTTTCTCTTTTTCTTTTTCTTTATCCTCTTCTTCTTCTTTCTCCTTTTCTTTCTCTTTCTCCTCTTCTTCTTCTTGTCTAGTTATATCTTCAATGAGAACTTCTTCTTTCTTCTTGGGAATTTCTTTAGCGCATAAGATTTCTACTTCTTCAGTGTTCACAAATGCTTCTTCAAAGTTATCCAAGGCCTTATATGTGGCTAGCATTGATATCTCTACATTATCTATCATAATTTTGTCCTCCTTGGCTTCAGGCATAGACGCATAATCCTGTGGACCTGTAATAGGTGCATTTGGAGTCTCAACTACTTTTACTTTCTCAATGGGAACTTGGGTTGCAAGTGCCAATGATGGATGCATATGTTGTTCCATAAATACCTTCTCAAATGCTTTTTCAATTTCCTTAGCAACTAGTTCATAATCCTTATTCATAATATGCAGATTTCTCATCTTGGTTATAAGGTGCGGCTTCACCAAATTTAATAACAAAGATTTTTCTTCAACTGAACATACTGGTAGGTTATCATCTAGTGTCTTCTCTCTTATTCTGAAATCTTCTTCTATTGCTTGTCTTTTTAAGGAATCCATAATGTTCCATACATTGTCTAGAATGACTATTTTGAGTTCCAAAACTATCTGCTTAAACTTTATCATGTGCTTTATAATCATACCATGGATCTCTAATTTATCTATCTCATGGTACTTTTTATAGAGCTTAGCTATTTGATCAATTCTACCTTTATCAACTACTCTTGATCTCAATACTTCTAGAATTGATAGGAATCAGGTACCTCAAGAGGTGCTTGAACATTTCTGCCTTAGCTTATTGTGGATCTTGCTGATGGATGGCCTGAGACTGTCTAATTCTTCCTATTAGGCATCTTACTTGGCTCAAGAGATGCTTCAATGGACTCCAAGTCAATTGTATATGTGGGAACACGAGTGATATCATCTGTCTTACTCTTCTTTTCCTTGGGATCATCTATTTTCTCAATTTTTACTCTCTTCTCCTTAGGGTCATCAGATTTCTCAATTTTCACTTTAGAAGAGGGTGCGCTCACAAGTTTCATGGAAATATTAGCTTCCCTTGCCTTATCTAGGTCATCTTGAGTGACACCATGAATCTTTAATATCTCAAAGGTGATTTTAGATGCTTCCCTCTTGGTCGTAGCACTATTTAGGACTGAATCAACTTGTCTTGTATTTTCTTCATAGGTTCCCCATCTTGGCTCATTAGGATCCTTGGGCGATGATAGTAGAACTTGTGCATATGCTTCCAAAACCTATTCTTCTACTTCATAACCGAGTGGATGAATCCACTTAGTTCTAGGCTCTACAGCTTCCATACAAGTTATGTCTATCTCCACCATGAAACAAATGCTATCCTTGTACTTTTTAACTATTCTCTTAGGTATCCTATACCTCCTTTGCATCTTTATCCTGAATGTCTTGATTTCCAATTCCATGTATTCCTTCAAGGTACTCTTTGATGATACCTTGAATGATATTTGAGGCATTGTGGGAACAGTCTTATCTAGATAAAGATCTGACACTTTACCAACTATATGGAAGTGCATATAGATTATCAATGATCCAAACCTAAATATTTTACTCTTGTCATGTTTGATTGCCCTAATATTGTCCATCAAATATGCACGCAAGATCTCACACAAGTTGAAGTCTCCATTTTCTTTTACAATCCTTATGGCTTCTAGAATAGTGGCTGTGGACACACTATTTATCCTGTTTGCATGGTGGAACCTATATCCAAGTATCATAGACATGAGCTTGATGTCTTTCTCCTCAATCAGCTCAATGGTCATGCCATGCTTATCACTATCAGACTTACAAGCTTATCAGTGGGAAGGATGGCACCAATCTTTGGTAATCTAGTCATCTCATGAATGAGATCAGCAATTATTTGAATTGGAACTTCTCCTATCCAAAATAGGTCATCATGAATTCTTCTTAATAGTATCTTTATCCATTCAAATTCATAAAAATCATATGCTATGGCATACTCAATAATAGAGTTGTCTTCCAAGTGCACGAACTCATTAGTGAATGTTTTGTCTGGATTCATCATGGTTTCTATGTGCAACCTAATTCTATCTAATCCAACAAGTTCCTTCTTGCAGTAAATATATGCACATATGTTCTCTACATTCATAACTCCCATAGGAGTCCTAGAGAACACTCCTTCCAAATCATCTAGGGTAGATTTGAATGGATTCTTCTTAAATATGTACCTCTTTCTTTCAGCAACATTGAAAACAACTAGTGTGGCC